>VZTL01044510.1:0-11462 GCA_013400535.1 Scopus umbretta | reverse complement strand
CAGGCCCGGTGCCGTGTAAACCTGCCCATCATCAAAAACCTCAAAATTCTGTCGATGGCACCAGCCTCTGCACCACATGTTAGCTTGGTAAATTTTCCTGTTCCTTTCCGTGTTCCTCCCTGTCACTGTTGGGATTGAGGAAAACACTACCTGAGCTTCAACCAATCGCTCCAGTGCCCTGAAGTCCCTTTTCATTGCTTTTAGACTTCTCTCTTCAATCTCATCACTGCCAACCTGCATGACCAACAGAGGGTAATAGTCAGAGGACCGCACCAGACCAGGGAGTTTCCTAGTAATGTCTCTAACCCAGGCCCCAGGGAGGCAGCAGACTTCCCTGTGGGATGGGTCTGGTCGGCATATTGGGCCCTCTGTTCCCCCGAGGAGGGAATCACCTATGACGATTACTCTCCTTTTCTTCTTAGCAGAGGCAGAGGCAATGCCTCAGGCTTAGCAACCTTTGCCTCTGCCACAGTTCAGCTGAGGATTCCACTTCAGCGGTGACCCCCACAGTGACAGGCACAGAGCTGTGGAGAGGTGTCACCCAAAGTCCCAGCCATAGGAGATGGCAGATCAGGGCTCCTGCCTTGGGGTTTAGATATGCTTCACTCTCCAACTGACCATGAAGTTAGTCATGGAGCCACGAGATCCAGTGCTACTCTCCAATTGTAAACACTGCACTTCCCTGCCCCTTCTCTTTCTTCCAGCCACACACCCTGGGGGTCTATAGCTTTATAAGCATTTTTGTATATGGCTTATATGGTCAGGCAGAACTGTCTTGGTGGAATAATGCAATATATTTTCAGAAAAGATTTATCTGGTACCCTAAGTATCCAATGGAGACAACTTAAGTTTCAAACAGTTTGAAGAAAATAATACTACTGAAGAAAGCAAGGAAGCAAAAAAATAAAAATCAGCTTCAGAAGATCATACTGATTTTATTTTCCACTCTAAGTTCTTTCCTGGAAAAGGAGTAGAATTTACATAAGAGCTAATTTTTTTTTCATACTTTCAGTATCGGTTTCAGTTTGTTGATCTGTTGAATACCACTCTCAACAAGCTTTTAGAACTAAAAAAAAAAACCCAAACAAAAAACCCAAAACAAACAAACAACAAAAAACCCCCCTCAAAACACAGGAAGAAATAAACCAGCTATTTCCAGTGTGAGCCCATGAGTGCAGTTTGTTTCCACAGTTCCAACAAGCCAGTTCAGAAAACAATGAGCAGGACACTGTACTTGAGCCGAGAAATCTCTGCAAAAATCCTGAGAGGAGAGTACATGGCTTCCCAGCAACCGCTCTTAAAAATTTCCCACAGCAACCGTTAGAAAACATTACTATTTTATTTTCTGCTTGCAGCACATTAAGGCAAGTAGAACAAACTCTTTCACTGGTTTAATTTCTTTTATTTTAAGCCCAATATCCTTACTGACATACGCTTTCTGTTTTGGTTCTCTGTATTTTGTTCTGAACTCAGAGGAACCAGGGTCCCCATAGGTCACTTTTGGGAGTGGAGCAGCAGCCACAGTAAAAACAATGCACAATCAGCTCCAGTTTGGGTAGCAGCTTCTCATTGAAAAAGAAAAGAGTTGGAAAGATTTCTACTGCACGTCTCCTGGCAAATTATCCTTTATTAGCAAATATGACAGGATGGAAATTTTGGAAAAGGAGATATTAGCAAAACATGCTAAGTAGCTACAAGAAAAAAAATAAAGGTTAATTGGATATGGCAAAAATTATTTGGGAATGATATGAAGGTGAAAATACTCTAATAGATTTATTGTATTACTTCTATGGTATTACTCACACTTTTATATAAGCGCACCACTTAATGAAGCTGTTGGGTTTTTGCATTCACACAAGCAATGTCAAAGCAGTGCAGAACTACATGAAAGTTGGCAGTCAGGGCACTAAAAAGCAGTGTTATTTATTTAGCAAGATCATGCATACAAGTAATACACATTCTTCCTTATGGAGAAAATGTGAAACATGCTAATAATTTCCATTCTGCCACAAACTTTTTTAGTGCCTGTTTCTAAATACCTACTTAAAAAGAGGAAATAGCAACAATTTGTAAGAAAAAAGATGGCTGTAAGACAAGATTCCTTAAAGAAGGCAGGAGTGTGAGTACCTCAAAAGTTGTTTACATCCGAGGAAGTCTTTGTGCCTCTTCCCTTCTCCCTGCACCTGAGCAGCCTTTCCAGTTCCCAGTTTCTTCAGCTCCTCCTTCAGCCCTGCACAGGGGATGCAGAAGCCACTTGGATCCCAGAGAAAAAGGCACACCACAGGCTTCTCCCTTCTTTAAAAAGCAACTAGATTTTTACTTTCGGTTCTTATGGAGCACAGGGCAGCAGTGTCGCTGAGCAGTGCAAATAAGGTAAGTCCATGCTACTGCATGGGACTCTGCAGCTGGAAAGCATGGAAAAAATCATACCTACCAGACAACGCTCCCAGGAACCTGCTTATAAGTAATAAATCTGTCTCTATGTATTGCAACAGTGATGTGAATGGACTGGATTTGAGATCTGCTTCTGGGTCTAACTTGCCATGCAAGGGGTCCCAGTGCAGAAGACCTCTCACTGAGCTGAGGTCAGCTTATTCTCAGGCCGGGATCAGTGTTGAAAGATACTCTGCCAAAACATGCATGCTTCAGCAGCACTTCTGCTGTTTGACTGAATTTGTGCCCATCACATAACCTGGCATGACCAGAGGGAGGGCAGAGAGTCTGGACATCCCTCAGTAAATCAGTGAAACCTCTCTAATTCCCAGACTTTTGCAACTCAGGGAAAATAATGCTCATTGGCCTTAGCAAAGCTCTTTGAGATTAATGCTACAGGTATTCATTTTCCAATGGGCCACTTTGACATTTGCTCTTTAATAGAGAAGATGTTAGTAGTTAGCTCCGACCATGGAATGAAGGCTTCAAGGACCTGTTCTGCAGTATTTCACACACTTTGTGGTCTGCTGTGCTTCAGCTTATCTTCTCTGCAGGGACTAATAGCGCTGATGGGAGGTTTCTTTAAACAGCAACTTCCTTATTTCCTTCATCTTGTACCCCTCCTTCAGATAGATCACATGCTGGTCTGGAAGGATCACCTCCAGCATGTATACAAAGCTTCTAGATCTCTGGAGGAGACATTAAATACAGAGATCAGCAAGTCAAGAGGTGAACATATCAGTTTCCAGGAATGAAACACAAGACGATGCAGCCACTCTCTCAGTAGGTCCTGGGACTGCAATTTTTTCATTACAGTCTGCCACCCTGGCTCTCAGCACAGTCTGTTTAACAGTGACTTCATATTGAGCTTATATTAAAAACAAATGCTTGTGCCATTCACAGATAGTCCAGACTACCGAATTCACACATACTAAAAGAAAACAGGATTAGAAAAGCACTATCTGAAGGTAGCCACAGCCATTTGTTGCGTGTCTTCCTATTTATGGTTGTTTTTTTTTCTTTTCCCTGCAATGCTGGAAGACACGCACGCTCAGCAGGGAGTACCCTACTCCCAACGAAGATAAGGGTGAGGAGAGGGAACATAGTCTACCCCCACACTCTCTGCTTGGAGGCTGCAGCTGGGAGCACATCCTCCAGTAACCAGGCTCAGGAAAAAGCAAAAGAATGTCCCAATTGACTGGGGCTCAGCACAGGTACTACACAAGAGCATCCTCAAAGCAGCATTATTATGGCAGCTGCAAGATTTCTTTTCCATGTTCCCTTTCACGTACCTCCTCTCAAATTTCAGGGCAAGTACCTTGCCCATACATCCTCTCATCTGATTAATTTTTAGTTTTCCTTCTTCAGGGATATGTCTAACTGACCTCTCACCTTTGGTGTCTGCACAGGCTCAATTCAGTTTTTCCACAAAGCTTTTCCCTTAAGGTCTTGCAGTGGCACGAGAAATCCTGTTGGGCATGACTACCTATTCAGAAAGAAAGCTTTCTCAGATCAATATGTGATTCCCACACCCGTGAGTGTATTGAAGTAGTCAGAAAACACCACTAGGAAAAAGAACAAAGACTTTTTTGCTCCTTCCGAGCAGCTCATACCATGTTCAGCAGAAAGAAAAGGCCATAGGTTAAACCAGCAGCTCTCTAGAAACAGTAAGCGATAATGACCTATCAGGGAGTTGTTCCAAAAATAAATATTGTTATAATAAGCCAGTTCCAGCTCAGCTGCATAGCATCTATTGGAGATCTTTCTTCTTTCATTTCCTCAAGGATAAGGCCCACCATGTTCCCCCCAAAACACATTGCTCTCTGAGAAAAGCATGCAACATCAGTTGTGCAACATGGCTCCCGAATGAGAAAGAGCTGCACAGTACTGAAGGGTAAACAGCACGTCTCAGTAGCTAAAAAATGTGGGGACCTTCATCTCAAAGCTAGGGAACAGTCAGGAGACAGACCAAAATCCCACTCTGCAACCTGCTACCAAGTAGCTGCAGGGAAAGTCGTTATCATTCTTAGCTCTTAGCTCTTTGTTCCCAGTGCTCAAATAAGCAGACCTGGAAAAAAAGAGGAAATGTTTTTAAGTCTGTTTTCATAATTCATAACAGTCAAATAATTGTTTCTTTGTTTTTTCTGAGTCTGGAATGCCAAAAAGGGCTTTCACTTCTGCATTTGCTCAGAAACGCTTTCAGTCAAAATAATTTCTGAGAAAGTGAGACCTGTAGTCAGAAAGCAGCTGGAGCAAGGCTTGCTGCAAGGCAATGGCAGGGACTGCTCTGTTCTACATCCTAGTGCTCATGGCATGACTGGGAGAAACAGCGTAGTCCCCTCCTTGCTCCTCCAAAATGAGGCTAAGCATCTTCTCTGCTCTAATCCATAGTCAGAACACATCTATACAAGAAAGGCTCCAGAATTTACCATAGGTGGGATCACATGTGCACATATTATGGGGTACAGTTAGAGCTCTCTTAAGACAACTGGCAGAAAACATCTCTCAACACTCACTGGCTGCTGCTGGCAGGGTTGAGTTGCTCAGCTCACCCTGAGCTGACCCATCATACATTGCACCTTTCCCTGCCACCTTAAATGATCTGGAAAGCCTCACTGAAATGTAACTTGCCATTATAGAGGAAAAACTGGTCTGACAGGGAAGCCTTCAAGCAGTCAGTTAATAAACTTAAAGCAGCCCTGCATGTGATGTTTTCCCTGAGTGTACAGCACCAGATGTACTCTTGATACACAAATAAGGGAGAAAACACCTTTTAACACCTTGTTGACTCAACATCTCTACCTGGGGGTGGGGAGACCTATGACAGTGACACTAGTTTGAGCTGCTGCTATTGCCACAGGCAGCCTACATACCACAGCAACTTCATCAGGAGACAATGGCCCTTTTGCCCCACCATGAATCCATACTTACCCTCTTTCTCTAGTATATCATGTTGATCCTGTTTCCAGGTTGCAAGTGGTCTCAAAGAACTGCCAGAAACAAGGGAAAAAGAAATGAACTGCAGCTCCCTACTTGAGCTGAATTCCCTTACATTTCAAGAACAAGTTTGCAGACATGCTCTGTTGCACTCCACTGCCTATCTCAGAAATGACCTTATGGAAACTGGAGGATGAGTGCATGTGCCAGAGCTGGGTAGAGCGCACATTGGAGCTTTGTCAATCCTTTGGCTGCTCCAGGTAAGAGCAGTCCCTTAGCATCCCCCAGCTGTGAGGCAATCGGGATGAACCCTTTTAACTCGGTAGACAAGAATCATTTTTTTATTTATCTATTTATTAGGGAAACCATAATGGTTACTTCCAGACTCCTCATCTTTGCTAAATGGGCCACTGAGAAAAATAGTTGGCCAGCACTGTTTCAACGTGTTTTAATGTAAGACACAAATAGCACAAGGGAACAAGTTGTAGCTGAGGAACAGAGCAGCAAAGATGCACACTGGGGTTTTTTGCGCATCTGAAGAATTGAATGGTTTCAGGAATTGCTAACAGGACTAAACTCTTCACTCAAATCCAGCCCATCTAAATAGTATCTATGTTCAAATTCCAGTGCAAGTGCAAAATATATATCAATATTCTGAGAATATGACTCAAAATTTTAATTTTTCTTTTGCCTTGATTAATTTTTCACAGAAAAAGAAGTCAGTTTCCAAGTAGAAAAATTTGTACTTCAGATCAGCCTCTTCCCAAGGGCCACAGTATTAAGTTCCCCTGGCCCTGTTCTCATGCGTTTGTTCATTTTCAGCGTTCCTTGTGAGTGATACCCAGTTTCTCAAACACCTGCTTTCTACAAGCATGGAACTGAAATCTGGAGGAAACATATTCTGCCTACACTAAAATTTCCAGGAACAGACGAAGAACTTCAGTATCGAAGAACTGTTTTGAGAAGTTTTAGTTTACATAGAATAAGCTTGCACTGCATTCTTTGCCTATAAATTAAGTAACTGATAAATAGGAAAAAAAATGTTATTAATTTATGTCTTCAGTGAGGAATTTCCCCTTCTTTTACTCACCCAGAAATAAGCTTTAAGAATTTATTTTTATTTGTGGGCTGAAGAACCTTCCTGTCTTGCATTATGTGACAAGAGACCTTCTGGAAATAAGATCACAAACAATATGCTGTGTATCTGCTAAACCATTTGTAAAACCTCCTGAGTACCTGTAACAGCTGACCATCAGCCTAGTCCTGCATATGCACCAATTTCTGTTTAAGGCAAAATTTCCAAGTTCCTTACACAATTTGTCCTCAAAGCCCAACCAACTTACAGACAACTTACTTGACAGATGAAGGACAGACAGAATCATTAAGGTTGGAAAAAACCTCTGAGATCATCTAGTCCAAACATCGACCCAACAACACCATGTCTACTAAACCATGTTTCAAAGTGCCATGTCTACACGTTTTTTGAACACCTCCAGGGATGGGGACTCCACCACCTCTCTGGGCAGCCTGTTCCAACACTTCACTACTCTTTCAGTAAAGAAATTTAAATAAAATCTAAACTTCCTCTGGCACAACTTGAGGCCGTTACCTCTCATCCTATTGCTAGTTACTTGGGCAAAAAGACCAACACCCTCCTCACTACAACCTCCTTTCAGGAAGTTGTAGAGAGCGATAAGGTCTCCCCCTCAGCCTCTTCGTCTCCAAACTGAACAACCCCAGTTCCCTCAGCAGCTCCTCATAAGACTTGTTCTCCAGACCCTTCCCCAGCTTTGTTGCCCTTCTCTGGACATGCTCCAGCACCTCAATGTCCTTCTTGTAGGGAGGGGCCTAAAACTGAACACAGTATTCGAGGCACGGCCTCACCAGTGCTGAGTACAGGGGCACGATCACTTCCCTACTCCTGCTGGCCACACTATTTCTGATACAAGCCAGTTGTATGCTGTCTTACTGATGTCACCACTATCAGAGTCCTTATTAGACTGTATTTATACTGCAATTATCCTAGAAACTCTACTCCTAAATCAGGCTTCATTTTGACTTCAAAAAGACATAACCTCCAACATGAACTTTCTCTTATAGCCAAGAAATCTCCTACTTTGATCCACCCTGACACCATGAAGCCCCTTTCCTTTAATCCAGAAATACCAGCCCAGAATATTAACATTAACTTTAGCTGGAACTTTCCCAGAAACTCAACACGAGAAATGAGCCAGAAAACATGAGATGAAAATCAAATACTGTGAACACAGAAGAACCTAGAGGTTTTCTTAGGCATATGCATGACTACAGATAGTGTTCTTTTTCTTCTATTCCTTTTTGCTTCAGAGAATTATTACCTGTTTTTTTATATATCTTATTTCACATACTGGGAAATTGAGAGAGTAATAATAAGGCCCAGGGATCTATCCCAAGTCTTAACATTAACAGTCATTGTTCCATTAAATCATTGGTCTCAGCATGTTTTGCCACTGGTTTCGGTTTTCAAATCTCACTTATCTACAAAACTTCCACTTTCATAGTTGTGAGGCACTGATATGTCAAGAAAACAGCGCATGAATTTATGTCTGAAAGACAAAAATAAGAACCATAGTTGTTTATGATAATACATGCAGGTGGTTTAAAAGTTATCTTTACTGATAAAGATAAGTTATCTTTACTGGTAAGTAATTTACTAGTCAGGCATCATACACAGTTATGCACATAAGGAAAGATAAGGCTTTTTCTGGAAAAGCTGCCTTACAAAATTGAGTATACGCAGTAGGTTCTGTTCAGAAGAATGGTAAGAGATGCTTTGAAAACCAGCAGTCTCATATCTCTTGGCACTGGTGACTTACTGCAACAGAAATCAAGGAAACTATCTAAAGTGTTGCTAGAGGAAAGAGGTTTTATACATTAGTCTAAGAACCACATTGTGACCTTCAGGCAGCTATTAATTTTAGTTAATATACCGAGTCTTTAAAACCTTTATTAAAAGGCCGTAATTCATCCCTGATGCGAGTCCACTGCTTTGAAAAGAAACACAGTGTTTTATTTTTCACCAAGAGGACAACTGAGCAAAGATGTACCAGATGCAGCTCTCTGAGGTTTCCATATCACTGATTAGCAATTTCAACCCTCCCAGTTCTGTATCCCACAGATGCTGCACTGTTCAGCACTTCCACAATGCTTGTACTTGGAGACCCCCTTCTGCTAATGCCCCTGCAGACACCCCATGAGGCAGGCCCTACCTCAAGGGCACTGCCTTTGAAGCAGAAGGTAGACCAAGGGCAAGAATAAGGATCGATTATCTTCTTAGCCGCACAGATATATGGACTGTAGCCGTAATTTTGATCCTTGACTTCTTTGACTTCAAGACCATGGCCAGTAACAGATGCATGCTGCAACCATAGGGGTGCACCTCCTCTACTAGAGGAGCTACTCTTTGCTGCTGCATGGGGTAGCACAGCACAGGGATCTCCCGATGCCAGTTATAGGTCTGGATGCCATATAAATCCTCAGTCTCATTAGTTCCCAGGCTAGCCAGAGCTGGTAGGCCATGCAGGGAAGCTGCATACCAGCTGAGTAGAACCTCACTGCCAGGACACAAGCATTTCACCAGTTTTATGACTTTTGATGCAAGATGCTGTGAACAAGCATGGAAATGGCATGATGTCTCCCACTCCAGAAGACTTCAGGGTGCTCAATGAGACAGCAGGGCTTTATCTTGATATTATCAAAATTCCTTCAACAAAATTACTTAACATCAGAAAGCTGCTAGAAGGTGCAAATTAAGGTGATCTTGAGCATCACAAGGCAGCAAGGACCAAGCCAGGATTTGCTTGCCAGGTGTGTGTCATGCGGTGGCATGTTGAGCATCCACTGCTGCCAGGAGCTTGTGCCATGCCCAGCACATATGCAGCCATGCAGAGATGCTGCCAAATCACCCTTGCCCATCTGCACGAGGTTGCCTCCACCAAGACCCTCCAAGAAACTGCAGGGACAGCCTGGAAAATGCTCACATTTTTCACACTTTTTTTTTTTTTTTTTAAACAAATCTGAATCATACTCTTACTAGCATTTGAATTCACTGCAGAATAATGCAATCACCTTTTTAGCCTTCCCTAGTATCAGGCAGCTTCTGTTATTACTTTTTGTTTAAGAAAAGTGATGGGAGAGTTATTTTGAAGCCTGCAAAAAAGCTGCTCTCCCTACATGCCAAACTCACATGCTATTTGTGCTTCTGCTTTGTTTCACACTCATACTGTTTAGAGCTGCAGTTGTTAGCTGAACCACATTGAAACTGTAATCTTGCCATATCTGGGGAGACAGCAATATGAATAAAGCAGCTGTATTCCATAGCCGAGTCCTGTTTGTACTGCCCGATATCAGCATTTGTAAAATTCCTCAATGGGGTACAAACAAGCTTTTCTCTTGCAAGAAATAAATGTTAGTAACACCAGTGTTTGTGGTAATGCCCAAAAGCTTTTGAAACACCCAGAGCTAAGCTTCCTCTAAAAGGCGGATTGTTTCCTAGAACAGCACTAAGCCCTCCAAGGGTGCCAAAGAGGAACCTTATCTGCCACTGTGAAACTTTAACCAAGAAGTGTTTTGTTGGCTTTTCAGGAGAAACACCATCCTTTTCCAAGCACCTGTGCACCCTGAGTGTCCAAGGGGTCTGAATTTGATTGGGGTCACAGCTATAGCACAATTAACACCCAACAGCATCTCAGAGATTAGAATAACAGGAAGCAGAGATCCAAAATATTTCTAGCTTTGCAGACCCACATGCAGCCAACAACACTATAGACAAAGCACTTTGGCTGCAGCAAATTAATAAATTAAAACAGGATCCAAAGCCTTCTGTGAAAGGTAACTTGAAGAACTTAACAGAATTATTATTACTTAATACCAAAGCTAGCTATTACAATTTTCCCTTTAAAAATAGAGACCAAGGACTATAAAAGAGAAATTACAATTAAAATCCAGGATTTGGTCCCTGATTTCTCCCTGCAAAAAACACTGTGGTGACCCTAACTATTCTTTTTTCTTCACTGCTAAACAGGACACAGGGAAATCTCTTTTCTCCTGAAAAATCAGATGTCTGAGACCATGAGCCAAAGCACACAAGTAACTTTTCATTCAGTACAAATTTTTAGATAAACCAAAAAGCACAGCTTTTCACACATTAAGAAGAAGAGAAAATAGATGGAAGGAACATCAGTGTCCCTGAAGCAGGAGTCAACATGCTTCTCTAATGTTATCTGCCTGGTTATAAGATTAGTAATCACCAATTATTATCCTTAAACTTCAGGCTTGCCCTTTTAGAGCACAAATCTGTAATTAGCATGAAATCAGAACTGAAAAGGTTAATAAAGGCAACATTTCAAAAAAAGATTTTGTAATATTAAGCCTCGCTGATAAAGCTCCAACAACAAGACTTTCCCATAGGGCAAAGCTTCCCATGGCAGTTACAAGAACCAACTGCTACTTTCAAAAAAGAGATTTCAAAGTTTTTGAAGGCAGCACTGAACAGCACGGGCACACCATGGTCCCCACTCTGCAAAGAAAGAAACAGCATGAAGAGGAAGGCTGTCTATGTTAATAAGGTACCATCCCCTGATCATCCATGGTCCATGCATCAGTTTGCTTTTGGATTCTGATGCAAACCAGCTCATTCCCTTGAAGACAAAAAGCTGTTAACAGCTGGGCTCCCTCCTCAGGTCTCCCTTCCTTTAACTATAGAGTGAACTTTGAATTTTATGTTCCTGCCACATGGCCAACATGACCTTCTCATTAGTAATCATGTCAACCTCTTCATGGTTTCTGTATGCCACATCAGCCCACTTTCCTTATTTACTGTTTTGAGCCCTCGCATGAACACAAGAGAAGATCTCAGCTTTTACCCGAGGCAGCCACTCCTGCTCTAACACACCTGTGTTTGGTGAGCCTCACATGTAACCAGGAAAAATGCCTGAGTCCACCAACAGTGCGTAAACAAGGGAGCTTAAACGTCTACAGATACACCCTACCTCCTAGCCTTTCCTTAATAACTCCAGACATTTAGGAAATTATAAGAATTTAGTGCAACTTTC
>VZTL01044509.1:0-10011 GCA_013400535.1 Scopus umbretta | reverse complement strand
CTGCTCCGCTGCCCGCCGGCCGGGCCTCCGGGACAGCGCGGCGGCTCCCCCGCGGAGTCGCCTGGCAGTCAGGCACCGCTCGGGTGTCGGGTAAAACCCCGGGAAGGCCCTGGCGGTGGAGAGTCAAAGAAAAACGGGGTGTAAGAGCGGTGCTGCGGGGGAGCCCGCTGTCAACGCGTGGCGTGAGGCCGTCGCTGAGCTGTGTCCGGCGTTAGGGCTGGCGGGTAAGGGCAGCGGGCTTGC
Source organism: Scopus umbretta (assembly GCA_013400535.1). Lineage (NCBI taxonomy): Eukaryota > Metazoa > Chordata > Aves > Pelecaniformes > Scopidae > Scopus > Scopus umbretta. Next base: position 9,768 of record VZTL01044509.1, on the reverse strand, counting down.
GTTCCGGGCTTGTGCAAGGCGCTTCGAAATGTTGGGAAGCAAAGAGCTGGGCGTAATCCTAGAGTTTAGTGTCGCGGTCGGTTGATAACGAGAAGAAAAGGTCAGCGGGTCACGGTGTGGTTGCTTGCATCTTTGTTCTAGCTGCCGTCGGCCAGGGCGTACTAGGCTGGATGGAATATTTGGCGTGGCCGTGCCCAGGTTTCATAAAATGGGGTAACGGTTGTAGGTGGAAAAAAAATATAAAGAAAACCACCTGAATTGGAAAGATGATGGAAAATACCCATTTTTTGGGCTTCACCTAAAGTTTCGTTCCAATTAGTTTCAAATAGACCAAATACCTAAAAGATAATAGGAGAAAATACATTCCTAAGCGTATTACTACCTACATATGGGAGGTAACTAGGGAGAAGCACAACTGGTGGTGCCCCAGCGTGTCTACACAGCTGCTTGCTCCTTAGGATGAAGAAAACACCTCTGCTTTGATAGCACTAGTTCACTAGTAATCATGCGGTGTGTTTTTTCCATCTTTTATGAGACGCTTGTCCAGAATTATGGACAGCACGCTGTATTGCAGAAGTCATTAGCTTCATTTGGCCCGTAAATTTTTATATTTCTATGCTATTAGGCTATTGTCTTACTGGATGCTAAAAATAAAATTAAAAATCTACTTCTTTTCTCCCTTTAAAATTTTATATGTACTATTCCTATAAACAGCTTATTTATCCTTATGTAAGAATTGTAACTGTTCCTGAAGCTTTCAGTCAAGAGATTATAGTTATCAGCCGTTCATAGCTTTCTTTGTCTAAATTTATATTTAGTTCACCATGAGTTACTTAATCATGATTGTTTTCAGAATGTGTTTGCTTCATCCTTTCAACATCTTGTGCTATGGACTGTACAAATGTGGGGGTTTTATCTGAATTGTAACCAAGATTTTTTTAAGGTTACTTTTTACTCGTGTCTTGGTGTTTCTTTGGTAATAAAAGGTCTTTCACTTAAATTAAGACAAAATTTATGAAGACTATTAAGTATTAATAGTTACTAAACAGTATTTTTGGGGACTTGGAGAGCTAAAGATGTGTACAAAGAGCACATTCAAAGAATATTCTGGACTTGTAATTCACTACACTTGATAATAAAACACCTCGCATGTTTACTTGTTCCTGTGCCAAAAATGTGTGCATGTTTAAGTGTACTTACTTGTAGGGGCCAAAAGTGCTTTTGGGGCTTGGTTTGTCGGATGTCTTGTTTCTGTTCAGATGCAAGGCAGTGTGTATATCCTAACTTTTTTTTTTAGTTAAAGCTTAAATGTTAACGTGTTAAAGTTTTCTACATTCTGTCGTCTGGGAAACACTGCAGAAATTGTTTTAAACCAAGATCACCTTGTTATCACTTTCAGGATTTTCATTGACTTGTTGGGCCCTTTACCTTATACTTTGTTAGGAAAGCATGACTTGTTGTTTGTTATGATATACTTTAAAAAAATGAAGGGAAGCCATGTCATTCAGATTAAACAAAGACATTTAAATTGTGTTTTTTTCTTAGTTTATTAGCATTTAGTGTTCCTACTATGCTATTGGGAAGCCTGTCTTGCATGTAAGTCAGACTTCTTAATTTTGAAGTAGCTAGCTTCCTTCAGCACATACTTTCGAGTTCTCTTTAGAAAGTTTTTTTTCTTGAAAATTTTCTTGGCAGATTACAATGAGTGCACCAAATAAAGCACTAGAACTACAGCTGCAAATGAAGCAAAATGCTGAAGAGCTGCAGGATTTCATGAGAGAATTGGAGAGCTGGGAAAAAGATATTAAGGAAGTGGATTCTGAACTAAGGAAACAGAGTGGTGTCCCAGAAGAGGTAAAAATCGCAAGTCCAGTGTCAATATTAACTCAGCTATTCATGATGTGATCGTGTTTATGATAATTGCTTTTTTGCTTCAGCAAAATTATATGTGTTGACTTAAAAGATCTGAATAGAAGTATGACCTAACCCTGCTGACTTGTTCTTCATCTGAAGCAGACCAAAGATTACTCTGTAAACTGTTCCACCAGCAGTCCTGTGGGGCAGTACCACCTGGAGGTGATGAGGCCAGTAAATTTTTAATTAGATCCAGGTAGATCTAGGAGAATATTTCTGTCTGCAGTATCAGTATTACTTATTTATTGCTTACTTTTAACATATTGAAGTTATTCTTCAGCAATACTCTGCAGAGAGTTGTCTTCTAAAACTTAACTTTTTATTGTACATGTAATACTTGTTATTATTATGTATTGAAAGATATGTACTTGCTGTCCTTAGTGGTTTTGTAGAGTTCCTGAGAACAGCTTGCTGGATGGATTTCTAAAATAAAACTAGGCAGTAGATAGGTACTGTATCTAGATCCAGGTACTTCAGATTCTGCAATACAAGTGATTTTCACACATCTGCTTTATAATAAATTAATTACTTCATTTTAGAATTTGCCTCCAATTCGAAACAAGGCTTTTAAGAAAAAGAAGAAAAGCAAAAGTAAAGTCCCTTCAAAGATAACCACTGAGGAAAACAAGAAAAACAAGATCAAGTCGTACGATTATGAAGCATGGGGAAAGCTTGATGTGGTGAGTCAGAGTATTTCCTTGTTAACTGAATCTTATCCCCTGTTCATTCTCTTTTATACAAGATTTTGTTAATAGTGCTGAGAGTTCAGTCTACAGTCAGTGTTGTACTGTGCTGGGTAGTGTATGAACATAGAAAGTAGCTTTATCCCAAAAAGGTTATGTGTTTAAAATTTGAGATACTGAGAAATAAGCTTTCTATTGACTGTGCTCTCATCCAGCAGGTTGAATTTGACTTTAAGGAAAAAAAAAAAAAAAAGTTTGATGATAAGGTCTGTTGTAAGGTCATAATTCTAGTAGAATATAAGAACTAAATGCAGCTGGCAGTGTTAGAGGATAGATCTCTCACTTTGGAAGTGTGGAATGCTCCTTAGTAAAGAGGACTTAAGCAGTAGAGATTTTTAAAAACACACTAATTCTCCTGAAGTCTTACTTGTTTTATTTTGCGTTGTTAAATTATAATTAAGGTAATAGTTTATTTTATCTGATTTCAGGATAAAATACTTGAAGAACTTGACAAAGAGGATAGTACTCATGATTCTGTGTCTCCAGAATCAGACTCTGAAGAAGATGGAATTCGTATAGATGCAGAGAAGGCTCTTGCAGAGAAGGAAAAGGTTATAGCACTATAAATATCTGTTATTTGCAAAGTAGCAATTTGGACCTAGGAGTATTTGTAGTTTCTTTTAAAAGATTGTACACTGAGACCACACTTCTAGTGGAAAAATTGCCCGTTTGGAATGTTTTATGTCTGTTTTCCTGCCCGTTATTCCAAAATAGAAAATTCTCACTGCATTTCTGTTTCTTCTCATCGCTGATTGCAGCAAAGCCTGTCAGACTCTGTTTAATGTGCACTTATGGTGATTACTGTAGCGGTGGTTTTTTTTTTTGCTTTGAGAAGTGGGATTGCTGGATAGAATTGCTGTATGGATCAAACTGGTGTTTACCTGAGCACAAGGTCTGAATGCCCCAAACTAAATCCCTAAGAATTTAGGATTAGTCCCTGTACGTATTCCCTGTACATCCGGGAGCGGTGGGTGAACTTGTATGTCTTCCTTGTCTTGGGAGTGGCAAGTTGGTGCCAGTTCAGTTTTACCTTATTTTTGTAGAGTACAGTAAGACCTATCTTATGCTTCATTGCCACGTGAGATAGATAGGCTAAGTTGTACAGCATCTTCTGTGGTTCTGAGAAACTTCTTTGTTTACAAACAATTACCTAAAGCCATCTGTCAGTCCATACGTCAGTATAGTTTCATAAGTTTTTGTTTTGTTGGGTTTTTTGTTTTTTTTTTTTTTTTTAAATTGTCTGCATGGGTGCCATCTGTGTTCTTTCCCTGCTGCTATGGAAATTCCTTGATGTATAATCTGCAGTCTACACTGAGAAATTGAGATGTCTTTGACCGTTATCATCTGGCCTGCAGTGAAGCAGTTGAAGGCACACGAGACAAAAGTTGTGTCCCAAAGGAGGCAGAAACGAGAATATTTACCTTGGAAAACAAAGATGCCAAATCTAGTTACTAAAAACTCGAAAAAAACTTCAGTAATTTTCTATGGCAATTTAAGCAGCTATGTATGTGCTTGTTACAGGTTTATGGAAATGACATACAGATACTGAAAATGAGGGTATAATAAAACCATGTTATTGCAGAAAGCATGAGAAGTATTTAATATGAGATACTTAGAATATTTTAGTTAAAAAGAAATGTTTCACAGTAAAGCAGTACTTTGTGAGAAATGTTAAACAAAAATGTTTGAGCATTCTAAAATGCATACTTTGAATTTTTTCACCAAAAATTAGTAATGTGTTTGTCAATGTAGGGTAATTTGCTCAAAGGATTTTTATATATTCACAGGGTAATAACTACTTTAAACAAGGGAACTTTGATGAAGCCATAAAATGCTACACTAGAGGGATGCATTCTGATCCGTACAACCCAGTATTGCCCACAAACAGAGCATCAGCTTTCTACAGAATGAAAAAGTAAGACTTGTATTGTTAAATCAGTAATATTTTTTTCTTTGAAATGCTGCCTTCAGATTTTTTATCTGGTTTTAAATCTTGTTTATTTATCATGCTGCGATACAGTCTCTGTAAGACTGCTGTTGCAACCTGCTTTGCAGTTTCAAAGTAAAATAGGAGTCACCGAGATAAGAAATGTGGTAGTCTCTCTGATCTTTTTTTCCTCTGCTTTCATGCTAGAAGTTCACCATCTTCTGTGTTACAGTGTAAAAAAGAAAAAAGAGAAAGTTTGCTATCTGATTTGCCTTTCGGATTCAGTGAGCTTTATTTCTAAGGCTTTAATTTGTTTTGGAGGAAGAAAGAGTCCGGGGGAGTTGGTTATTCTTTCTGTTGCAGTAGAGATTGTTGACCTCTGTTTTCCTTTTCAGTTTCATGTATTCTGAATAAAGAGATGCTTAAATACTTCTTCTGTACTCCTGAAGCATATAAGATTTCCGCTTTAGAGAGAACCTGTAAGCTTCAGAGTAAGCTAAATCGCTGAAGTTTTGGGTTTTGTTACCTAGATGTATCCAAACTAACTCATTCATATTTTTGGTAGGTTTTCTGTTGCAGAATCTGACTGCAATTTAGCTCTTGCTTTAGATAAAAATTACACAAAGGCTTATGCCAGAAGAGGGGCTGCTCGCTTTGCTTTGAAAAATCTTCAAGGTGCTAAAGAAGGTGGGTCTTTTTAAAATTCTTTCCTTAAAATACGTACAAACTGTTCGTCTGTCTGATTAAAGCTTGTGTGATTTGCTTATTTGGTGTAGGAATTTAATTTTCATTTCCTGTAAACAAAGAAATGAAATACTATATTGCATATTCTTCTGGCAAGGTAAAATTCAAGCACCAAGTCCAAATGATTGCTGTTAGGTATTAGTAGTTCTAGGATAATTCAACTTTAAATGTCTTAGAATAATGTGTTTCTTGCAATATCTCAGGCTTCTTAGGGAACTACAAAAAAGGGATTCTCTCAAAAGAATGCTCTTATTTTGTACTCTGGTTATTAGTCTCTAGTTCCTACCTGAAACATTGTTTTCTGATCTTTTGATAGATTATGAGAAAGTTTTAGAGCTGGATGCAAACAACTTTGAAGCAAAAAATGAACTGAAGAAAATTGATCAGGTAATAAGATTAATAGGTCCTAACATAAAATAATACACCCTGTTCAGTTTATTATCTGTGTCAACAGCTTACATTTATAACAAGAACTGATTTCAACAGAATCTCATGTGCTTTTCCTGGCATTTGAAGTTTACTGAGGTCAAAATCTGTAATTGAGTTTCTTCTGGATTAACTAGTATGTATGCGAACATCAGTGTAATAGTGGATTGGCAGACTAAGACTGGATGTGTGCACCCATATCTGTGGGTTGTTTTTTAAAATCTTTGGGTTTTTTTTTTTAAAAATCTTCCCTCAGATGTTTTTTTCTGCCACCTGTGTTAGTGTTTGTTTCAGTCATGCTTAGTATTTTGGTACAAAGTAGCACTATGTATGGGAGAACCTGTATGTTTTCTTGGCTGTAAAGCTGAACTGCTGGCCTGCTTGTAGTTCCACTCATTGCTGTGGTCTGCCAAACCAGAAAGTAGGTTGAAGCCTAGCAGAACATAATACTCTGCTGCAAGTCTGATTCCTTTCATGACAGGGAGAGAATGTTGATTTGATGACCTTAGTGTAAATATAAGCTCACCTGTCATCACTGTGTGAATATGCTTAAACCTCTTCAACTGTAGTTTTGAAAGTGCTTGAAAAATTTATTGTCAGAATGAAGACCCAAAGCCTCCAGTAATTGAAGAAGTAAATGATTTGTGAATTGGAATATATATAGACAGGTTCCATGGGTCATTTTACATTGTGCTTCAGAACTTACATAGCTTTTATTTACCAAGTAATATTCTGACTCACAGTCCCTCATAGAAATACATTTCCGAGAACAGTTTAGAATGATCTCTTCAGTTTGCACTAAACTTACAATACAGGCACTTCTGTTAAAATGCTTGGCAGATTTTTGCATATTAAAAATTTAGACTTTATTGTAATTTATGTTATGAAAATTTGGGGGAATACTGAGGAAAAAAATTACATCTTTGCAGGCTTTGTCATCAAAAGAAAGTTCAGAACAGAAAAAGTTTGAGGAGGCAGTCAGACCAGAATTAACAGGTGAAGAGAAGAAGTGCATTGAAGACCAGCAGCTCAAGCAGAAGGCTATTACAGAAAAAGATCTGGTAAGTCACAGGTTCTGGTGGAACAGGAGGGAATTAGCATAGAAAAGTGTTGTGTTGTGCTATGAGCTATGCAAATACCTAAATTAAACTTGATGCTGTCTTGAACTTCATGAACTGTCCTTGATACAACCTTAATTGTTTCCCATTTTGGGCTTTCTAGGGAGGGGGACAGTGAGTTCTGTTTGGACTCTTCTGGAGGAATAATTATACAAGGTAGCTTTTACAGCCCAGATTGTATGTGATAAATTTCAAGTATGTAGTAAGATAGATAAAACTTGAACTGTATTTTACAAAGATTCCATTTCTCCAGTATTATATGCAGCTTGACATCTGCTTGTCCAAGTAGACTGTTTCTTGTGTTTCCAAATCTCTGACGCCATGGTGGAAAGTAGTTATAAAAGGACTTCAGGGAGTGCAGGCAACAGTGACAGTAAAAACGTATTTCTGGATAGATGGTCTTGACTCACAGTTGGCTTATCGATTTCTCCTTCTGTGCACTGTTGCAATTAAGAAATAACATTGTGAACTAAAATGTAATTTGCTTTCTGTTCTCTTACCTAGCTATTTAACTTCTGACTTTTTATCAATATTCAGGTTTCCTATACTGGTTGTAGGAAGTAATTAGTAGGAAAAGAATGAAAACATACATTAAGTAGGTAATAGGAACAAAAGTCTGAAGAGGACACAAAAGAAATTTCAGTTGACTGCAATACTTTCTTGGCAGCAGAGTTAACTTACTGTGGGCCTGATCCTGGCAACGTGGATCCTGTCAAATCTGAACTGTGTCCTTCACTTTTTTGCCAGAAAGTAGAGTAGCAGCGGAGAAGATAACACATGGCTTTATATTAGTACTGAGAAGCAAAAGATAATTTTATTCTCTTGGAAACAAACAAAAAAGGTGATGGAATCTTGTTTTATGGGCATTAATTAGAAAATAACAGCAATATTTCGGCCCAAGTAATATTTGAGGGTAACAGTTTCATGGATATAACAGGATAAAGGAGCATTTGTGCAGTGCAGAAAGTCATCTTGAAAGGTGAATTGTAAAGGTTTGGTTTGTGTTTAAATTTAGGAGGTGCAGGGTAGCTTATCCTGTACCTCAAAAGTAAAGAAAAAATCACAAGTTATAGACTTAGAAGTCTGTACTTAAACTATGTGTGCAGCAATTTTTTTTTTTATCCATGAAGTACTAGAAAAAAGAAATTTTTTGTGGCCTGCCTCCAAGCTTAGATATGAAGAAATATGCCATAAATGTCTGCTCTGATGTGGGTGTTCTTTGTGATCCATCTTCTTGATATTGTGACCCACTCCTCTAAAAAGGATCAGAAAAACTCGTTGCACTGGATCTTTCTCAATGCTGTTTTTTTCTAACCTGAATATTACAGGGTAATGGTTATTTCAAAGAAGGCAAGTATGAGGCAGCGATAGAGTGTTATACCCGTGGTATAGCAGCAGATGGCACCAATGCGCTTCTGCCAGCTAACAGAGCCATGGCCTATCTAAAGATTGAAAAGTAAGTAGGATTGCATGTGCTACACTGTTTCTTTCTTTGTTGTGAACTAGGTGGAAGAATGATCCAGTAGATTTTCACTCAGGCTCAGTTACTTTTACTCCTAATTCCTTCTAGAATTTACTCTAGAATAAATTGTATTGAAAGCAGTAAGTGAGAGAAGACAATGCAATATGTGTGTGTTCTTACAATCCTTTTCATAGGAAAGAAGTTCTCAGAGAACAAAATAGCATCAGTATGAAATTATAGTTTCTAAAGTTTGATTTTCATTTTTTCACATGTGTAAAATTCTAGATATTCACCTTTCTCAAAGGACCTGCCCAAAGCTTTGTGTCTTTTTTGACTATAAAACCCAGTCAGCTACTAAATATTGCACTGTAAAAAGTGGATTATAACCTCTGACTTCAAAGGGAATGGATAGGAGCTTTTTCTGGAAGTTGTCATCTTTTAAAATGTTTTTCTTTAACTGCACTAATGGGGACATGTATGTGTAGTTAGCTCATTTTTAATCAAGCTTTATTCAAGTAATCCAGTAACAGTAGGAAATGCATGCTTTATAGCAAATGATAGAAATTCCGTATGACCGTTTGTGATGGCTGAATTTTCACTCCCTGATGGTATGGTAGTTTAAACACTTTAAACTGGTAGCATGAGAAGCAAAAGTCATCTGTTCTAACACTATGTGGCTGTGTATTTGTAGATACCATACATTGATCTCAAATTATGAGGTTGTAAAATAAGTTGCACAGGTAGTTTCTGACATAACATTTGTAATTTACTACTGAAGCCATAGAGAGCATCATAATGCAAATAATGTTCTCGGAGAATCAGAGGAAGTGATACTTTAATTGAATGACCAAGCAAGAAAATCGATTCTGTATGATAAATCAGTGTATCATGGGTCTTTGCATTTCAAAGAGGAGCCAAATATGAAATGCAGCAGAAGCTCATTGGTATTCTTACAAACCTGTAGAACTGATAAGAACTGGGGGGGGGAGAAAAAAAAGTCCACAACCCAAAAATCCCACTATTTCCATAAATTGGACATTGGAGGAGGACAAGAGGAATGAATGAAAATATTTTAATAATCTGGGGAACTACAGGCCTGTCAGTCTGACTTTGGTGCCAGGGAAGGTTAAGGAGCAGATCGTCTTGAGTGCCATCACGCAGGACAACCAAGTGATCAGGACCAGTCAGCAATGGGGTTATGAAAGACAAGTCCTGCTTGACTAATCTGATCTCCTTCTGTAACAAGGTGACCTGCTTAGTGTATGAGGGAAAGGCTGTAGATATTGTCTACCTAGACTTCAGTAAAACCTTTGACACTGTTTCCCACAGCATTTTCCTGGAGAAACTGGCTGCTTGTGGCTTGTATGGGTGTACTTTTCGCTGGGTAAAAAATTGGCTGGATGGCTGGGAACAAAAAGTTGTGGTGAATGGAGT
>VZTL01044505.1:0-17110 GCA_013400535.1 Scopus umbretta | reverse complement strand
AAAAAAAAAAAAACAACTATGCAAAATCACAGTACTAGTAGCTCACTGCTTGGCAGCATGTCTGAAGGAGGGTCTGGGTGGTGTTTATCCCACCAGGTATATGGAAAATCTCATGCTTGCGAAATCTGCATGCTGAAGCTCTTCTCAGATAATTTAAACAAGATTTTAGGACTTGAATATGCTCTTCTAATGCCATTGGTTTTTTCTACTTTGAGCCCATGGTCTTTAGTAACAAATATGTGGTGTCAGAGTTTTCTGGGAGAATTTCTAGACATCAGCTGTTGGGTACAGAAATTTCTGCTAGCCCCTCAAAAATGTTTTTTATTTTTATCTGGTGCCAAGCATGAGGCACCACGGATGCTACGTGAGGGCAAAGTTGAGCTCACGGTTAACCTGGCTGAATGTCCTGGTGTGCAAAGAAACAAATACGTGCTGACATTTTGGTAGAACCCCTTTAGTCAGGATGTGTGGGTTTATCAGCACTGAAACACTTGCAGGTTGAACTGATTTTGCCAGATGTTCAGCCTAGAAGACAAATGGAGGATGTGAGGAGGAGCTCTCCCACTTCTGTTTCATGCTTCCAAAGGCAAATGTTTAAAATTTTCATTTTGATATGATATATCTCATCTTGTTGTATTCCTGTGGTATCAGGGATTGTTCTCCAGCTTGCATCTGGCTGAACTGAAGGGCAACCTCTGGGACCCGTTCAACCTTTTACAAATAGATAGCAAACCTGGGGTAAAATAACCCAAGGGTTATATTCTGCCCTAGATCCGTCTGCAGATTGACCAGGCTTCCTTGTCTTAAGCATCTGTGCTAGACCAGCAGAGCCTGTGCTCTGCTGTGGGATGAAAAGGCGTGTGGTTGTGTCAGGCTGTACTACTGAACATGACAAAGCATTCTTTTGTATCAGTCAGATTTGGTGGACCAAAATATATTAAACTTTCTGCCTGAGCGGGAGCAGAGCGAGGTGTACAAGCTCCTTTCTCCACATGTGCTCATGACAGATCCTGTTGCAGCTGATTTTCTAAACGGTAAGCTCTGCTCTCGTCTGTCGGTCAGGGAAATTTGCCAAAGGCAAACAGCTCCCAGGGGAGCCTACACAGGGCTCTCCAGCTATTTAATTCTCCTGCCTGCCACTTCTGTTTTGCCGCGGTTAATACTTCTGCTTTTTAACGCAACACATCATCTAATGTTCCTACATGCTCCCAGTACTTGGTCTTTGATTTGGACAGTCTTTGTTTTACTGTCTGCTTTGCATTATAGGGCAGTGAAGTTGCCCTCATTAGATGTTTTTGCTAGGGCAGGATCTGAAAGGAGTGAGGGACATGGGGGAAGGAAAGGGTAGGAGAAATTCCAAAGGGTTTTGGCAGAGTCTTTGTTCCTTAGGAAGCTTGCATGTCTCAGGACACCTGAGAAAACCCTACATGTAATTTAAGCAACAGCCTTCCTATCTGAACGGTCCATCCAGATCTCTACTGCTGGCTGCTGTCCCACCCCCAAAATGTCCCTTTCCCCCAGAAACTGTCTCCAGCACCGGATCGGGCAGCAGCATCTCCCTAACAGCCACGTTTCACCCAGCCTGTGTCGGGAGCCCCCTCTCCCGGTGGGTTCGCTGTGGCCGGGCAGTGCCTCCCCTCTCTGCTGCCCCATAAGTGTCAGTGGGAAGTGGGCAGCCCTCGTGCTGGTGCCCTGCCCCGGGGTTGGCTTCCCTCTGGCTGAAGACCGCATGGCCTAATCCATGGAGTTCAGACCTTGGGCAGAAAACTGAATAAGAGCTTGGCATGGTGCCCTCCACTGTTAATGGAAAGACTTGGGGTGACTTCAGTGCCCTTTGGATCTGGGTCCTACTGAGCAGTGCCAGAGCAAAGTACTGCAATATCACTTAATAGCTTTGCATGAAATCGAGCGTGCACGAAATCAGGGGAAAATACTGCTGACCAATATTGCCAGGGCTTCACGCCCAGCATAGTGGGGTGATGATAAAGCCATGGGAGAAAGGGTGAGAATGCATTTCCTTAAGCAGAACCAGCTGATCATTGCTCCTAGTAGTTACATATTTACTTATGGGTATCAAGAGCATCCCAGCAGGGTGTGGTATCATTCAGATACCACAGCAGCAGGGTTGGTATAAGCACCGGGATAGAATCAATGTATAGAGTGTGCTAAAGTGCAGACTTGCAGTAACATTGTGCATGTCTCCCTCTCTTTCTCTCATTTCAGTGGAAAAACAAATAGAGTTTTGCTGCCATTTAGCAAGAGGCAGCTTAGATCCAAATGAACCCCTGATGTATGAATATGTGAAATTTGTAGTGGATTTTAAATATTTTACTCATGGTAAGTTACTGCTGCAGCCTACCTTTACCTCTCTACTTCTGTCCTTCAAATTGTGTGTTGGCCTGTAGCCTCCTTCCCCCCCTCCAGGGATGGAATAAGCTTTGGATATGTTGGAGGTATTTTTCATATAAAAGTGGTGGGGAGGCTGTTGGTCTTAAGAGTGCACTCTTCTGAATGCTGTGCTTAAAGAAGTGACACCAGACTGATCCTACCCCCATTTGACCTGCTGCCAATTTTAAAGCAGCCTACTTATTCAAATAACCAGTAAAATATGCTATTCTGTTTCACTTGTGGCAATCAAATGATGCTTTTTAAAGATTGAATAGTTTGAGAAACCTGTAAAATCTTGAATCTTGCAAATGTTGAGCTGGGGAAAGGCTGACAAGGAGACTGTAGCTGCGCACTGTGAGCTGCTCAGAGCTGTCTTACGAAGCTTCCCTGCAAGCCGGGGGTAGAGGTGGTTACAACTGTGTAACTCTGAGCCTAAAGGGTCATGCTTTAAATAACATCAGTGTGTATCAGTGTGGCATCGCCTTGTGGGCAGGAGGAGTTTGTTGCTTGGGTTGCATCAGTCATTGTACCTGTCTTAACATGAAAAGAAAGCTCTCTTTCCTCTTCTTAAATAAATTGTCTGGTTGTGTCTAGTGCCTACACCCTCCTGTAATGGCTTTGAGTCAGCAATTGCACGAGCTTTCAGGTCAGCCACGGAGGAGCAGATTTGCCTCGTAGCAACTGTTCGTCTTGTCACACCGCAGTTCTTAAAGGTGAGAGCTCTGTGACTGCATCTTCCCTTTCACGCGGGGATCGGCCGGTGCTCAGCGGCAAAGCTGCTGCTGGTACCACGAGCTGTGCGCTTGGCTGTTGCGAGGGGAGCCATGTTGTAGCAGCCTCTCGGAGTATATTCGGCAGCACAGCTTGTTCACGCGGAGGGTTGGTAGATGAGAGAGGACACGGCTGTGTTTGTGAGTGGGAGACGACGTAAGTGTGTGTTTTGGAATGATGAGATACAAAGCAGGAGGTGCGTTTGAGAAGAGGTGATGGTGTGATGGGGTGTCTCAGAGCAGTCAGCCCAGGAAGCACCAGTACAAGATGACCAGCTAAACCACTTGAAAAGTTGCAGCCTTTAAAGAAATAGATCCCACCACTTCTTCGTGTAAGAAGGCCACCTGCATCTTGAACCACTGTGAACAGCGCGTTTCATGGACTCTTTCTGCTGGTCTGTAAGTGTCCTGTGGCACAGTGCAGTGATGGTAGGGATAACGACCAGAGGTGCTTCTTGCTTAAGAGAGCATTAGCCAGCTCAGTTTGAGACTGGTGCTGTCATCTATCTTCAGATACCAATATTTACAAAAAGCTGGGGAATTTTGCCTACAGGCTGCAAAATGAGGCCCTTGGACTATTTGTCCTAGCTCTGAAATTCAGCCCAGGGTAGATTATTCAGCCACTTTTCATCAGTTTATGCATCTATAAAACAAGGCTTATATGTTCCTTAGAGAAAAATAAGTCAAGTGCTTTAAAAGCCCTGTATTTTTGCTAGGGTTTGTTATACCAAGAAGATGCATCCTTGGTACTGTTAGAGGGCTCCTTTTGGCATTTCGTAGAATTAAATGTCTGAATGTGCCAACTGTTTTGCAGGAGCTCTGCAATGTTGAAGAGCCATGTGAAGAATTTACATCAAGGCATAGTTTGGAATGGAAGTTTTTATTCCTGGACCACAGGTAAATGAAGAATAAACAAACTGTAGTTTAGAAATAGAAAATACTGTGTAGCTATCGTCTGAGATCGCAAGTAGAATAGCTCTAATTAAAAGCAACTGAGTAAGTAATAACACTCTGAACTTACTTATTAAGCATCCTTAAATGGTTTGTGCTTTTCCATATTTTAGGCAGGTAAGAAACCATATAAAATGGTGGGAAGAAGTCTAGAAAAATATCTAACTTCACCAATATATTAGATATATCACCTAATCATTAAAACTGAGCAGTGTGGGTCCTGTTCCCTGTGTTGGTTTAACTCCTCTGTTTTCCAGCTACAGCTTCCAGGAATCCTTCTAAATCTTTTCCTCTGTGAATAAACTTTTGATTTTCACCTTGAGAAATGATGGGATTTATAAAAATAAAAGAAAATGCAGTGGATTAGATGATTTAATTGCAGATTTGTTTTTGACAATGCCATATGGTGGGCTAGGATTCAGCTTGGTGAATGAAGCAGACTGGAACCACTTTATTAAGCTGATTAATATAGGATTCATTTTCTTTGAAAGAAGCTGGAGGTTTTTTCACTCTTTTACTTCTCTGTATTTGACGCATATGCATGAGTACATTGCAAAGTCCTACCCTTACCATTATCCCTCCCTTTGCAAGCTGTGCAAAAGTAGGCATTACTAGCAATAGAAGACTAGTAAATAAGGCTGTAGGGAAAAAAAAATATTTGGGAGGAAAAAAAACAGAATATCATCACGCATTTACAGCAAGAAAGAGAGAGAGCAAATATTAATGAATAGTAACTAGCATTTATATAGTAAACAAGGTGTGTACCTCATGCATCATACCTTGAAGCATGGAGGAACTGACGCTGCGACAGTCCTGCAGTTACTGCTGTGTGGTTTGGGACCATCAGCTTATTATTCATGTTATCAAGATCTTGCTGGAGTGACTTTGTTAGACTTTAATTGGCTTGTCCAATAATGCACATTTTCAGAATCAGGTGATTAATGTTAAGATTTGTAAAAGAGCCCTAAGCCCCTTATTTCACTGTCTGACAAAGCGAGCTGGTTTTCCAAAGGGCTGTGTCCCAGCAGCTCCTGTGCGTAAGGCAAGCAGGAGCTGCTTTGAAACCTATCAAAGAGCCTTTTGATGAATCTGGTTTATGACTCAGAGAGGAATCTTTCTGCGCCAGGTGCTTGCAGCCGCTCCAGTCCCACTGATATCCCCAGTGAGGAATCCACTGCTACTGAGAGTAGATTAAGCTGATGTAGATGCTGAGGCAGAATTTGTGACAGCCCCGGATGCGAGCGGTGAGCCCAGACCCAAGAAGGAGCGGGGAATCATGTGGCTTGTCTCATTTAATCATGAATTCAAACCTCTCTGCAGTGCAGTCCACAGGACACTGTGAAATGTTGTTGGGTATTTTGCTGTTTCTTGCTTATTTGTGTCAACTCACACCACCTGACGCGGAGGTGTGCTGTCAGTAAGGGCAGAGGGTACCCAACATGAGTTGGAATCGGGACCTTTGCTATCATGGCAACAACATAAATTGGAGTAAAGATGGCTAATGCAGAAAGCACTCCGTAGATCTGGATAAACATTAGAAAATGGAAAAATCTGTATTCTGAGTCTACATGTAAATACATGTAGAGGAAGAAGACCTGTCCACTTTGATAATGATCTGTTTCTCTTCGGCACTGTGGTCCTCTCCTTATTTTCCCTTCATTTATTAAAAGACTGGACTCAAAAGACTCTCTGAAGACTGTGCATTTCCATTTGCACAGCGAGTTTCAGGCCTCAAGGCTGGAACTTAAGCTAACAAGACACTTTTAAATTGTTGCACAAGCAAGGCAGCTCCTTGTCAAATGACAGATGAGAAACATTTTGTGGTTGCTTTCTCATTTAAAGAATTCTGGTGAAAGTCAGGAAAGCATAGTACTTTCCTGATCAGCTTAAATGTTTATCTGATGTGCATCTGAAAGACATCATTCTCTTGAATATAAGTATGTTATTAAAGATAGGAGAGACACTGACGCGTTCTGCCAAAGAGACAGCAAGGAGGGACACTTTAATAAATACGTATATTATCATCATTAACAGAAATCTGGGTCACATGAGGAAAAGGAACACAGTGCTCTATGAAAAGTTATTTGAATAAATAAGTCTGTATTGTGGCAGAGACCACTGTGTACTAAGCACACTCTGTTTCAAGAGATTTGCCATCAGAGAGCGTGGAGGACTGTCTCTTCTAGCCAGCCCCTTGTGCTGGGACTTGGGAGCTCCTGCCGAGACCTTGATCCTCCTGGGGCTGCTGTTGAACAGATCCCTGGCTGTCCTTTCTTTTCCCATGTTTCCCATTTGGTGCTAAACTGCTCGTCGTTGCGGGGAAGAGAGAGGTTATAGACCTGTCTGGGCTCTCTTTAGTTGAATAATATATGCCCACCATGTGTCTCAAGAGTACAAACGTGGAGCTGGGTCGCTCAGCCAGGACAGGAGAACTTCCTGGATTAATATCCAGAAGGCTCAGGACTGATCCATCCAAACCCAAATGTACTTACACTTAAATCATTTTTTGCTCATATTCTTGGCCATTTTATGGCATTCACCTTCCTTAAGAGAGTCACTCGACACACCAAGAGAAAGGCAGCCGGAGAGGCACGTTTGGTAGGCAGTGACACCTTCAGACTGCCCTGGTTTTGAAACGTTAACCGTTTCGCCAGCACACCTCCGCCTTATTCCTGAGGAACATGCTGAACTTGGCAGGTGAGCCTCATGCTATCAGCACATCCAGCAGCCAAAACAAATAGGTGGAGCCACATTAGCACAAGTCCTGCCTCACAAAGTACGTACAGTGCTTGAATTGGTGCAAGCAGGAGCGTACTTGAGTGCTAGGGGACAGAAGGTGGCATGTTGATATGGGGAATAGAGGTAAAAATAGCATTTTCCTCCTCACATTTCAGTGTTGTTTCATAATCATAAGCTAGCAGGCTCCGGTGAAGCTGTGCATAAGCTCAGTGTAGTTAGGACACCTGCTTAAAAAAAAAAAAAAAAATCTCATATTTTGCCTAGAAAATAGAAAATCTAGAATTGACAGCAGAATAGTCAGGTAAGGCATTGCAATGTGCCCATCTAAATGCTTCCTCAATTCCTTCTCTACCTGCCATAGAAAGAACAGTCCTTAAAATCAGCCCCATGCCCATTCTTATCTTTATTACCAGCATAGAAACATTTTTTGCTGGTTATAACTTCCCAAGGTTTTCCATGGGAACAATTACTTTTTTTTTGACCCAAGCTGGTCCTGATACACATTGCAGCTTCCCACTTACTCTTTCTTCTACAGTTGCTACCCTGATGACACTTACATCCAACCTACTGGATAATTTTACTCGAGCTCCAAGTTATTATGCACAGGAACAGCCATAGCGTTTCTCAAGCCGTGTGTCTCACAAACGTGCTTAATGAATTGAGTCACTTGCATACGTACAAGCCTTTCTCTACACCCACATAATGAATAGGCTGTGAAACAGTAAACACACACCTTTTCATTTTCTCAATTTTTACCTCTCCCTCGCTGTTTTTATTTTGCTGGTATATGAAAATACATCGTTGTGTATATGAAAAATCCACTCCCGATTTCCCTGGCAAATGAACGTATGAGATGGTTTTGGTCGTTAGTATCGCAGCGTATCTGCCAGGATGTCAAAGCATCAGGTTTTGTGCTCACTCCGTGCCCTTTGCTTCCCTTCCAGGGCTCCGCCTATTATAGGATATTTACCCTTTGAAGTTCTGGGAACGTCAGGGTACGATTACTACCATGCAGATGACCTGGAGCTTCTTGCTAGGTGCCATGAACACTGTAAGTTCCTCTCCCTCTGCAGCGTGCCCGTCTTTGATCTCGTTTGTCACTCGTGCAAAACCTTTTACTGTCCTTGCAAAAGGCATCTTTATCTGCGGCACGAGGGAATGCTCTCTTCCCGTGACAGACTGGCATAGCTGACGCTTACCTAGGAGGTTGGATCCCTGCAGAATTCACTCAGATCAGGAACTCTTTGTGCAGGTTTCCCAAATTGGCAGGTACCCTGTTTGAGCACAGGTTGAGAGTGAAATGAGATTAATAGATGGGAAATCAGAACTTTATACGCTCTGCCCCCAGTTCATGAGAGCAGCCCCAAACCCTGGGAGTTTGTTGATTGCCACAGTCCATGGGGTCTTGCTCTTCCCCTGGGCTGCAGAGCCAGCCAGGAGGCTCAGCTCACCAAAATGCTTTCCAAAAGCAGCATTTGGATCCCCTGCCTGTGCAATTAGATGTTGTGAGCCTCACTTACTGTTAGTAAAATGCTTGTGGAGATTCAGACTCTTTTTTTCAACGCAGAAGTACCAAATACAGATTCCCCGTGGGTGGAGATGGCTCATTTTTGGTTGACCTGAAAGTAGAGCAGAAAAGCAGAAAAGTCCAGTTCAGGCTGATGTGTGAGCACCAGAGAATCTCCCTGAAGTTCATCTTTGTGCAAGGTGAAATATTGTGACCTTCAAGAGCCCAGGAGGAGCCAGGTCAGACGGAGCACTTAGGCCAAGTACTGCAACAGCGCAGCCCACTGCTGAAGCACCATGTCCTGCTGAAGGCTGGAGCTGATCTGAGGAAAGGCAAAAGGTGGTGGCAGATGTAGTCTACTTAATCAGCGTGCTTTTCCTACCAGATGAGCATGTGAGATGTTTTATCCCTGAGACTGTATTTTCCATTTTGTTACATGCACTGCAGACTGAGATACTGAGCCAGGGTTAGGTCTGTCCTCCAGCTGGTTGCATTGCCAAGCACTATAATGAAAAGTAACTACGCACTTTCTAAAACGCATCTAGGTAATCAGATATTTTGCCAAGAAATATTACTTGTAGGTTTCCTGTTGGGGAAACTATCTGTTTGTCTCTCTGCTATCTCTGTTTGAAAGGAAGATGTTTTGTCAAAAGAAAACAAGGACACTCCAGAGAGTAGAGAAAGTGGGATGCTGTGGCTACTGAGAGATGCAGAGCAGCGCAATACAGGGACACCAAGAAACTCCACAGCCCCCCAGCACGCTGGAGCTAGACAGGCTGCTTTGTCTCCAAATTGCAAACCATCCCCATCTCTACCACGTAGCCTCTACCACTTAAACGTGTAAGATGCTAAAGGACCTAGCAGAGAATGGAGAAAATGATGACTTCCCTGAACGTCAGGTTTCCCCACTCCACTTCCCTGACGGCTTTTCTGCCCTGTCAAGGCAAAGCGCTGGTACAAAACAGGTGGCAGGGAAGCAGGTTGCCCGGCTGAGCACCCGAAGGAACCCGTGAAAGTGGCTAGACACAAGTTGTGTTAAGTGCAGCAAGCATGTAGATAGGAATATTAACAGAATATTTTAATTGCTCTCAAGTACAGTACTTTTTAGTGCTGTTTGCTTAAAAGACCATTCAGACAGAAGTGAGCTACTTAACCAGACGATGTCCTTTCAGTAATATGTGCATGCAGTTTGATGTAGACGCTAACTATATTGAGAGTGGGGTCAGATCATTCAGCAGAGAATCTATTAAGTTATTTATGTTCTACATCTCTACTAGCCACAGATCCCCTCTTATATATTAAAAGAGTATTTGTACAACACACCTGAAGGAGAGGATCTTTTAATCTTACTGTGCAGGGGGACAAAGTAAGGTGCTGGCAAAGTGACTTATAGAAGTTGCTTGAGGAAGTCTCTGCCAGGACTAGGAGCTGAGTGATCCCCAGCATGGCATGTTGGCCAGCAGACCTTTGCCAAGTGCTTCGTGTGAAGCCCATCACTGTAATGGGATCGCTAAGGAAGTTAGTCCTGATATTTAACAAAGTAGAGGTGTGCAGGTGAGTAAAAATACTTTGGTTAGTGTGGCTTGGTAAGTTCCCGTTCGTCAGGATGACCGTTCTGGGCAGTCATCTTGTCTACTGTGAAGTGAAATGGGTTTGCTTAAACCACGTTTGTATTTTACTTTACGTTAATAATGGGTATTTTAAGTGAGTGTATTTCATTTTGTACTCCCAGCACTCTGGGAACAATTAATGTGGTTATTTAATGTAGTTCCCCTTATTATGTTCCAGTTGTATTACACCACTTGAGATTTTTCTGGACATACCCTGATAATACGTACCAGGTCTGGTGTAGTTAGGTCACCTCTCAGGAGAAAACTCTCAGTTAAACTGCTAAAACTCCACCATCTTATTGGTTTGTGCCCTTATTAGGATCCTGACTTCAAGCCCCCAGTCTTTGAAATGCATTTTCATGTACTTGTTGAAGGCCAATACTTTGTTTAATTAATGTTATTTATGCTTATTTAAGAGGAGCCCAGGAATAAGTTGTACGTTATAGCTAGTTATATAGTTATGCCAATTATTAGTTAGAAGAACAATCTCAAAATGGCAAAGTGCACTCTCAAAAATCAGAGGCAAAAAAGAACCTAAATAAAAGCTCAGTACGTGGCTGTGAATCATCTGTCATGTTCATAAAGCCGCAAGAGCCATTTTAGTGCAGTTTCAGACTGCAAGAGGGGTATGGGACCAACTGGTTTTTCTAATCGCCTTTGCACCATGAAATTTCTGTTTGCTATAAATTGCTTTCTTTTTTGTTTAACAGTGATGCAGTTTGGAAAAGGAAAGTCCTGTTACTATCGGTTCCTGACCAAAGGCCAGCAGTGGATATGGCTGCAGACACACTACTACATCACCTACCACCAATGGAATTCCAAACCCGAGTTCATCGTTTGCACGCACCTGGTAGTTAGGTAGGAGCAAGCACCAAACACTTCACAATGTATGTCCCATGTGCTCATCCATTATTTTTTTTCTAGTTGTGTTTTGTGGTAGCCAAACATTTGCTGTGCATATTGACACACTAAGATAGTATGTAATTCTATAAAACTGTTATGACAGGGAACATGGGGAAAAGCATAATGTGTTTTCATTAATCTTTTTTGGCAACCAGGCCAAAAGCCTGGAAGTCTTATATCAGTGTGTTAGATTCCCCTTTTATCCCTAGCAATGACACGGCCAGAGGAAGAATTAAAGCTGTTAAGAATCAGGCAGCTTTATGGGCGTGAATGGGATCATACATCTGCTACAAAACCTTTTGATCAGAGCTTTAAAGCTGCTGTCCTGCTAGCCTTATTCCTCGCCTGAAATTCAGCCCAGGATCCCCACCTAGTGGGAAGCTGCTTGTGCTTGGTTGCAAACCCATGCTGGAAGGCGGTGCACGTGTGGGATGCTCTGTGACACGCACCTTCTGGAGGGGAATCTGCTTGATTACCACTGTCATCTCAAAAAAGATTGTGTTAAGACTGAGAATATATTTGCTAAACGGCTTGAAAAATAGTGACATACTGGTTTGCTCTATTAACTTGAGTAAACATATTGCTCACTGCGTCTTTCTTTGCTGTCAGGAATCAATTTGTGAATTTTTTTCTGGTCCCCCTTTCTCTTGTCAAACATCTGGAAGAACAAACACTAGTAAACTGAGATGTTCTGAGACTGAGAACACCTTATACCACTAAACAGGTGTAAGTGATTAGAGCTGTGTGTGCTGATATAAAATACGTGTCAAGTGTTGCCATAAGCAAATGTTAGACAGAGGGTTGTGGTGCTTCTGCCCCCTGTTCCCCTTCAGGGAATCCAGCTTCACTTTAAGTTCTGTATTTATTGTGTATGAACTTTCTGCTTCCAGTGCCTCTAGTGATACAGACCTAAACAGATTTTGAAATTCCATTCTGTCTCACATAGTTAAGGTTTAGAATATATTATTGAAACACACAAGTTAAAACGTGACTTCAGGAAAATTCATTGCCTACAGTGACATAAATGAGTTCAGTTCAACAACTTCTCTTGCATCCCACAAAGGTTATGGCCCGTTTCAGAACCCTAAATTCTGGCACCTTTCGGTGCCCACAATCCACAAGCACTCGGAGGATCTTTAAAACATCCTCTCCAATTTATCCCAATGGTGAATCATGTGGCATTGTTTAGTGTAAATATTTTATTATTTAAGAGAAAAAATAGTAAGGAAAGCAAGTAGACACTTTTAGAGGCACATTCCTGGGGATTCCTGCACCTTGCCTTGCACCTGGTTTGTTGGTTCTATTCAGAGCTTCCACCGGAGTGAGGGGTGTTATCTCTGGCGTAGCACGCTGCACGGCGTGGTGTGCACTCTCAGAAAGAGGGGACCTGACCTCCTCCTCTCCAAGGCACTGCCTTAGGTCTCACTGAGCTACCATGCAACATGCAAAAGATTGATTCTTGATCATCAGCTGGTTAGAAAATGAATGTACTTTTGCTATGGCAGTTTGTCTGCATAGAAGCTGTAAGAGCA
Source organism: Scopus umbretta (assembly GCA_013400535.1). Taxonomy (NCBI): domain Eukaryota; kingdom Metazoa; phylum Chordata; class Aves; order Pelecaniformes; family Scopidae; genus Scopus; species Scopus umbretta. The sequence goes on along the minus strand of VZTL01044505.1, from coordinate 4,710 downwards.
CGTTTCCGCCTGATTATGGAAAATGGGAATTTCCTTTATTAGAAAAATTGTACTGAGGACAAAGACACCCATTTTGTCTTCAGTAACTGAGTCCACTTTGCTTTTAGATCAGTTTTGCTTGAAGGCATCCAGGGCCAAAATCTGCAGAGAATTGTCTACGTTTGCGCTTGGAACGATCAGTGCAGCTAATCGTACAGGCTCCGCAGTGCTGGGTGCAGTGGGACTGGGACGCTGCCCTGTTGTTTCTAATCTGTGGATATTCAGCATGTGCAGTTATTCACAGACTGCAAGGCCGCATGATGATGTTCCTCTAAGTACCTTGTATACGAGAGAGTGCGTGTGTGTGCGCTGTGCAAAGCTTGTGACTCAACCTGAAAACTCCATTGTGACCTGTATGGTAGGATAGTAACCATACAGTAAATAATATCCAGACCGAAAAACTGGATTTAGGTTGGGTTTTTTTTTTTCTTTTCAGTTACGCAGAAGTTCGAGCTGAAAGAAGGCGAGATCTTGGCCTTGAAGAGTCATCAATTGAACTGGCATCCTCTTCTCTAAAGGTACCATGTCCCTTCACAGTTGAATAAGTAGGTGTTTAAACTGAGTAATCGCTTACCAATCTTAGGAAGATATCTGTCCTTTTTTCTCCTTCTCCTTTACTCCCATTTCCTTCCAAGCCTTCAGTTGGGTTATGACTCGGGCAGATCCTGAGAAGTTTTCCACTTCATGGCTCTAAACTGCCCATCTTAGTTCAGGCATATAACTGCAAATTCAAGAGTTGCATTGCTGCTGCTCTGCCATTCGTTATCTTTCTGAGACCATTACACAAGCGAAAGGTTAAACCACCTCAGTTCAGAAGCGGAAAAGTAGAGGTGGAGCTGGAGGCTAGATTGCTGTGCCTGTCACCGTTAGTAAGGCGCAGAGGATCCGAGCACAGGGCAGTACCACGTGGTACCTGTTTTGCTAGCGCCAGATCATCACTGATACTCGGACAAAGATTGAAAGTGAAGGGAAAACACTTACTCCAGATTTCAGCTCTGTTTACACCATTGGGCAGGATCACATGAAGTGTGGGATTGTGACCAGTGCAATAATTTCCCTGGCTTGAATCAGTCTGGCATCCCAACACATTTGCCCAATTAACAAGTTAATTTTAATTACTTTTAAGTTCTTCCTCTCAGTAGTTTACAAATAACACCAGTAATCAAAGTAATTTCAAGTGGATTGTTGTGTAATTATCATTCCATTAGCCTCATTGCTCTTCAGACGTTATTTTATAGAAGCCATTTATGGGATGTATAGGGGAAGCTGTGCCAGAGACATTTTGCACTTGAGCAAGGACCATCCTGCAAACAGCTGCTTCTCTGTCACCGTAGCACACTTCTGTGTCTTTTTCCTCTTTCCACGTGGTAGCTGAGATATTTTTCTGCAGACCTTAAGCTGCATCTGTTGATGTAAGGCAGCTGGAGGAGAGGCAGAGCAATCACTCCTATTGCTTGATCTTCTGGAGGGGAGTGGGAAGCTGGGGAGCTCCCCAGGAGGCGTGGGGAGGGTGGTAGCACAGCCAACGTGGTCACCCACGTCCTGCAGGTGAAACAGTCTCCTACTACCCAACAGTTATGGGCTGTTTGCCATAAACCATCTGCCTGGTGGCATCTGTCGTTTTGGTGCGACTGCTCCAAAGCTGTTAACATTCACTAGCTTAGGCTGTTCCCCTCTGCAGATGTGCTGCCAGGTTCCTGCCTAGAACAGCCTGCTGGGAGCGACTGCTCCCCCGGGGATGGCAAGCAGGGCTGCAGTGACAGTGTGCCACAGCCAAGGAACTGTGACATCCCTGAAGAAATCGGGCAGAAGGAAAGCTAATTATAAAAGCATATTTCCATTTGCACACAGCCCCACAGACAGCAGAGCAGGAGGGTGGCACACCAGCCCGCAGGGCACGGGCAGCAATCCCCACAGCGTTCGCCCGATGCGCGGTCCGTCCCCTCCGCTGCCACTTGCTGCCATCAGACAGGTGTCCCGGGTCAGAAATGCATGGCATCGCCCCAAAGCCAGGGGTGCTTGGGGAGTGATCCTGAGGGTCCTGTCTGCACGGGGATACCTGAAGGCTTTAGGGTGAACATTGAGGGGCTGACCGAATACTGCACCAGGGTTGGTGGTGTGGTGCCGCAGTGCTGGCCCTCTACGTACCCAGCCTGTTCTTCTTCTCTGCCAACAAGCGGTCAGGGAGGTGGAGGTCCCCTCTAGCACCATCCTCTCTTGCTGATGGTCTCGCCACTTGTGCTTCGCTTTCCGCAGAGCCACAGCAGCTACCTGGACGTGGGGCAGTGCGGCAGCAGCCAGGATGCCAGCCGGGAGGGAGTGTCGCAGTCGTCCCACAGCTCCCGGCGCTCCTCGCACACCGCCCTCTCCGACTCCGCGTGTAGGTGCCAGCGCGGCCGGGGGTAGCCCAGCACAGGGATGAGGAGCGGGCTGGAGGGCAGAGCAGCCTCCAGAATTCTGGGGTTCAGCTGGGAGGAACCGAGTCAGGGCGGGAGGGGGGTGCTGAGCTCTGGGACCAGCGTACTGTGCCCTAACAGGTTATGGTGCAGCAGCAGAGCCATGGCCTCGTGCTGCCTCCTCCCTCTTAGCCTGCTGCCAAGGTGAGAGCAGCTTTCCCCCTGTTTGCTACCACCTGAGGGCTGTGGTTGTTTGCTGTGGCTCAGGGGACAGGAGGTGACTTGCTAAGCTGAAACAACTTGATTGAGCCCTGAACCTCACTGGAAGAACTTTTATGACAGCGTAGTTTGGTCCCTGATGATAAACCCTTGCAGAAGGAATGCAGAAGGCTGCCTGCCCGGCTGGCAGCTTCATGCCGGCTCCCACGGGTGCCCCCGCTGCCGTGGGGGAGCAGCAAGGTGGCGGCAGTGCCTGCGAGGGGCCATGGGTAGGAGCCGACTGAGGGGGCTTTTCTTGAAATACTTGCCAGGGGGAGAGTAGGAAGGCTCATCTGGAGACACCCATGGAGGAAAGGCTGAAATGGGGTCTTAGCATCAGAAGGGAACCCCGCGAGTCAGGCGGAGAGCCGGAGGGACCACGGAGGGGCAGTTTGGGGACCCAGTTTGGCAGTGTTTGGGTCACTGCTCATCTGCATATACAGAAGTCAGGCTTAGCCAGGGTACCCAGGCACGGGTCTGCCGTATCACAGTGAACCGTCTCTTTTCCAGCCACATCATCCACGCGACACACGGACACCGGCACGCCCACCCGGCCATCGGTGCCGGGGGGACAAGCAGAGAAGGCAGCCCTACGGCTGGCATCGGCTGGAAGCACTCAGGTTGGTGGTTCCTGCAAGCAAAAGCCTTTCTGATGCTGTAAAGAAATGAGCTTGACAAACCTTAATCTCACCCTCAGGGAGGCTGGATCCCCACCTCTGAGTGTGCTGGGCCTGAGCATGGGATTTCCCAGGGCTGTGGGGAATGCTGCTGGCCGGCAGAGCCAGTGGAGAGCTGCCAGAGGCTTCTCTGCTGCCTCCTTTCAGGATTCAGTTTGCTCCCCCAGGCCAAACACCTTCTCACACCACGAGCCTGCTTTTCTTGGGGGTTGTACACGTGAAATGACCTTTATCGAAAAATGGATGCTAACGCCAAGGATTTGCAATTAGTAGGGAGCACGCAGGAGCTTAAATTCTCCCTTCAGACTTATCCTAAGATTCCCCACATGGAGTTGTCTAATTCCTTGCACATGTTCATCACCGGTATGAGTTGGTATCGCACCAACTCTGCACTAGGGGTGCTATGGACCTACAGTAAGGCAAAGTTTTCATTTCTAGGCCATAGCAACTCCTCAAGCCCCTGGTGAACACCTCCCTCAGCATCCCATGGCTCAGCCGGCAGTCCCCTCTCAGCACGCTGTGATGGTACGTGGTTTATTTTTGTTAAACGCACTGGTATGGCCAGTCAGCGGGGCAGACTCGGTGGCTCCGGTTCACTGCTCTTACCTCCTTGCTGGCTGGTCTCAGTGTGGGGGCAAGGTTTCAGTGCCCTTTCTGTTGCTGTTACTGAGATTTACCCACAACCAAATTATTGCAACCACTTATTGCAGCGAGGAGAAATAGCGTAGAAAAAGGTTTACACTTGTAAAACCATTGGGGGCTGCTGAAGGCTCATCTCTGAATTGCTAGCAACTAACTGCAGGCTGATACAGTGCTGAAGTGTTTTATTGCCCTGGTAGAGGAGGAGGATGTCGTGGAAGGTTTGAGTTAGGCCAGAAAAAGAAAAAAATACCACACGGAAAATATGGGAGTCTTAAACCATAACTATGAGGCCCGTTCTCGCTGAGCTTTGAGGTCAGTGTAGTAAACGTTCAGACTATAATACAGAAGAAGCCAGCGTAGGTGTGAAGGATGAGTCCCAGGGTGGGATTACAGCCTAACTCGGGCCTGGCATTTGGCACATCAGCAGCACAACTGAAAGTCCAGCCTGGCGGTGTGGTAAGGGTTAGCCTGCAGTGTCCGCCACAAAGCACAAGTGGTCCGAAATCAGCAGGGTGTCACACTAAAGGGACAGGGGAGTCCCTTGCACAGACACTACATCTGCGCAGAAATTCAGCAAAGCAAGATCTGGAGTGAGGCACTGAGTATGAGCCAGTTGTGCTGCTGCTCTGGAAGTACAGTGGTACTTTGGTTAAAGATGCAATTACCATTTTTTGTCAGCATCATATTTTCTGTGGCAA
>VZTL01044501.1:5583-15615 GCA_013400535.1 Scopus umbretta | reverse complement strand
TTTTTTTTTTTTTTGAAATCTAATTCACTTGTCTCCAGCAAATGCCATTTTGCAAAATGATTCCATAATCATTAAAGCCAAGCCTGCTTTGCACACAGCAGCTTGGCACGTCAATCTAAGGCTCAGGTCAGCGCTTTAGATTTTATTGAATTCCTCCTGCAAAGTCATGTCGCTCTACCAAAATACCTTCCAGAAGTATCTATCCACACATAATTTTTTCCACAAGCAACATAAAAAGAAAGAGGGGCCATTTGGAAAATGACTGGGTTTTTTCTTTTGCTGTTACATAAAGTTTTGGGCTTTCCTTTTTTTTTTTTTTTTTCTTTTGATGCAAGAACCTAAGTTTGATAATGAGACACATCAACAGTCTTATTTCGACAGCCTCTTCCAACAGTGACTATGCAGAGCTAGCGTTAAATCTGCGGAGACCCTGCGCAGAGGCTAACGCAGAGATAACGTACGCTGTTGCCTGACTTAACCAAGTGGAATTGAGTCTACCTGGCCTGGAAACACGGGCGGCAGCGGCGATTCCTTTCCCCCAGGCAGCTCTGATGGCCAGTACCACATTCATCAGCAAAAATGGAAAGTTCTTGCTGACCATAACGAGTCTCCGTGAGCCGATCGGGGCCTGAAGTTCTGTTGCTTGGTGAATCTTAGTTACTGCCTCTTATCGCGACAGTATTATCAACATGGGGCATGTAATTTCTTTCCTCTCTGCTGCACTGGTGCCTTCAAAAAAAATAAAAATATGAAGCTGGGGAGTGAGAAGGCTCCCCAAGGTCCAGCCGCTCCCTACTACATCGTGGCCCGAGCAGCGAGGCACTAGCTAGCTTTTTTCTGTTCAAGTCTCCCGTTGCATTATCAGCTTCACTGGTTTTGAGCAGTCTTTGCTAGATACCCTGACATAGCATAAGCCAGAAATAGTAAATAATTAAAACGCAGCTTAAATTATTCAACCTAAAACAGCCTAAAAAGGTTTGTAATTATGGTTCTGTAGGCTGAAATCATTCTCTACCAGCCTGGGGAAATAAGAGCTACAACCATTTCAGGTGAACACTGGTTCTCAACACTGGCTTTATTTTACATAGAGAAATGAAGAGAAGGCAGATCTAAATTACCAGGGAAAAGAAATCCACATCCTTCCACAGGTCACGAACAATAACAGCACCGCATATAACATTTTCTAAATATGAAACACTGCAAGTTTTCCATGACCTGATCCAACCATCTCTCTTGTAGACAATTAAGTCTCGATGCACTTTTTCAGTGCATTTTTGCATTTCAAAACAAGATAACTTTTTTAGTATAGAATTGCTTCCCTTCCCCTTTCTCCTTCTGTTCGTTCTTACTCTCTTCATTGGAAAGGGAGCAGAGTCCGCAATTCAATCCCCACCAGCTACGGTGGGAATTTTGCTAGAGGATGAGAGGCTGACCTTAAATAGAAGAGTTCCCAAATGCGTCCTCTGAAACCCAGTTAGGCTCAGTTCCCTAAAACTGTCTCTTTTCCAAAGGCCTACGCAGCTGCTATATTTTGAAGAGGTTAACATGCTAAATTCTTCATTAGCATCAACAAATAGATGGTAATTACGGACTTTTTTTTTTTAATTGCAGCTTTTGTTTTCAGTCACTTGTAAAAGGGCAGGTAGCAATTAATCTGTATTGATCCATATGTGGAAGACCTTAGGATAGGAATGAGTGTTAACATGGTTTTGAAGCAATCCCTGAAAAACTATCAGTAAAACACCGATGTGTTCCAATATACAGAATTTTTATAATTACTGAAAGAAAACCCTCAAAGAGTGCCAACATGTTAGCACCTTGTACAGTGCCAACTTCGTGAACCATCTCAAATTCACTTAATTACATCTGTCAGATTTCAGTATTATATGCTCTAATACTATATACAATTCCATAACAGTGTAGAATATCTACTCCTGCTTACACCTAGACAGCTCCACGGACTGGTGAGGGAAAAAAACCAGTTGATTTTAGCTGTCTGAGGCTAAAGGATTCCTAACAGGTTGCTAACAGGAGAGTTTGTCAAGATGTAGTTAAGTATAGGAGAGCAGTTCTTCCGAACTGTTTCTCTCTCCCTAAAGCAGCAGCTTCCAGTCAGGGGAGAGAAGCTTGCCAGACACTCAAACGAAACTACCCAGTGCCACGATGACTGCACAAAGGATTTGCCTGGGATCGACGCAGAGAACAGGAATTCTTTTTTGAAAAACTGCAAGCAACACCTACATTCTCAAAAAGTACCACAAAAGATCCTTTGTGAGCATAGAGGGTCAAGTCAATAAAGTATGGCTATCTGGTTTACTATCAGCTGTAGCATTTTGCTAAAATTCCAAGGAAGGAAAAAACATTAAGTCTGGATAAAGTTGATGACAAGCTCACAAAAACGCAAAAAAGTGTCTTCAAGATTAAAAGTAGCTTCAGGAACTTACACGCCCTTTTGTCAGGGCAAGACCAGATCCTATGGGGAACAAAGGTTTTGCATCACAGCTGAAAAACGCTACAAGACTGATGTTGTTGGCCTACAAGCAACAACTCTGACATCAGGGGATCTTTTTCCAAGAAAACACAAGTTCAGGTCTCTACTTCGGAGTGTGTTCTATACCTTGACTGGAAACGAGCATGGAAAAACATTTAAAGGGGGAAGTTTTCTGTTCCATTGGTCAACAAAACCGTTAATTACTGACAGCAGATCTATGCTTACTTTAGTTCTATTCTTCACAAGATCTTTAGCATGACACCATATGACTTATGAAGATCACTTCCTAAACTTGTATTTTCTTATTTGAATATGGCCAGGACTTGAAGGGATGACTGCCAGTCACCTCACTGACCTCCAGTTTACACAATAACTCACTTAGAAGGCATTAGCACTAAAGTAGTTTTAAAACAACTGCTCTGAAGTCATCATGCAGGAGCTCAGTATCAGACAGCATCCCCAGTTGTGCATTGAACGCTTCTTTCCATCGTCGCTACGTTGACTAACAGCAAGAAATTCAAATAGGCACTTGATCAAGAAATACGTATTTATAAACACACATTTGTTTACATTCCGAAGCAACACTAACGTGAGTGTTTGCAAAGAAAAGACTGGAAAACGATTTCTATCACAGGGCAGATGCAGCCCATGCTGCTTCCCGCACTCCCGAACCCCAGAAACGTGCTCCAGTTGAGCGCCGCCGTGAGTCTTTCCCGAGGAGAGCACCACCTGAGCGAAAGGTGTCTGTTGCCTGCACGGTGATAATCCTACTACACTGCTTGCGGGCATACTCACTGTTTCCACGCTCTGGATGTGCTATATGTTGGCAAATATATACACCAGGGCATGGCTCCAAATCTCGCCATTAAAGTATGACTTCCCAATGCTCATATGCCACTAATGCTTCAGGTGCCAAACTTTCCCCAGGAGCTCAGCTGAAAAGCCTGAGGGACTAAATTACAGAAGCCAGATTCCTAAAAGCTTGACATTTCATGGTTTAACATCTGACATCTACATTACTTATTTAGCTCTTGACCTCCATTTGTAAAATCTCCCTTTCAACACCTTTTTTTTTTTTTTTTCCTTACTTGCTTAACACAAAACTGCCCAAACGTAACGTCCTAATTATCCCAGTGGTGCAGAAAATGTCACCAACATAAAGGACATAAGACATTCATTTTATGATTTTATGAGAAGGTAAACAAATGCAAACAACAAACCATAAAAGTTTACTGGGGATAATTTCCTTCAACGTGTAAATGCTCTCTCCATTTTTTTCATGGCTCATAGTTCCTAATAAGTAGGATCCACACTGGTTACATTTGTAGAGACCAGGATAGGTGGATTCACCATCGGCAGGTGCTGCCATTTCTGCCCTCTCTTGGTTGCTCTTTTCACAGCTCAGCAAAAGTTCTTTTTTGCTGCGATAGATGAAGTGAGAGATGAAAACGTAGGCATTTTGGACACTTTCATGACTTTATGGAGACACTCACATTATGCGTCAATCCAGCCATAAAATCCAAAGCGTACGCCATTAAATTGGATTGCAGCGAGCAAGCTTTACAATGCAGAAGGATAGACTGAGCACACCAGGAACACATTTTCCTCCTCCTGTGTACAGTATCTAAGACAACGGAGGTGTGGGCCCGATGGTTTACCTCCATCGGGGGGAAGGAAGGTGGGAGAAGGAAGCAGAGAGATGTATACGCATCTTTGTATCACTCCGTCTTCTCACGGCTAGATGTCAACGGTAGCCCCAGCTACCAGCAAGGAGCGGTGCACGAGCTGCCGACCAAGTAGCAGCTCTGAAGGCCCCAGTAAGCCCGATGTCCCAAGTATTCCTCCTGCCCCGTCTTCCTGAGAGGGAAGTACCAGGGAAAACCATTACCACCTTTGGGAAAGGGTTGTAATACAGCTCGATGTCCCTCTTTCACCCCACGCCCCCCTGCACAAGCGGCAGGGAGTGAGGGAGGATCTCCGATGCAGACCACTCCTGTGCCCGTCCGGCCGATGAGCCAGGGGGGACGAGGACCAGCGGGTGCAACGTGTGTGCTGTATGAGCCCTAGACCCAAGCCCAAGCACGCTTCTCTTCACTAAACATGCAAGAAGCAAGTATCACCGCTATCTTTACTTCATGATACCCATCTACTAACTTACCCCACAAACCCGTCTACGGAGACAATATTCTCTCCAGTATTCCAGGTATGGATTAATTCAATCTGAAGCTGTGAAGAGGCATATTTACCCAAGATACCAAAACCACACTTAAGTAAACAATCTGTGTTTCGAAATACTGTCTAAATATGATTTATTAAGACCAAATAAATCTTGCCTTTCAAAAATTACCAAGGAAATTAAATTTTAAAACCACATATAGATCACGGTATGGTTAGACAACAATACAAAGATGAGCAAATTTAAACCTGCAGTGGAGATGGCTCCTTTCCCATCCGAAGCAAGGGAATTGGAGATCATCAGATTTACTACAACCCCTGGCTTGCTTTATTTCAGAATACTGTGTATTTGTTCCCAGTTTAATTATGGCAAGCAGCGCGCAAGTCTCAAAGAAGAGAAATAATGACCCTTGGCACGACGGTAACATTCCGTAGTATCTGCAGAAAGGTGAATAGAGCTTCATCGGCCGTCATTTGAGCGCCCCACTCAGTTTTCCTCGTTTAGGTTAAACCCACATGCACTTCGCAGCTAACTCGCCTGAGAAAGATGGACTGAACAGGAGACGCACGTTAAACGCAGCGGGAGCGCCTGCACAGCCGAGGATGTGCAAGCTTCAGCAGCGTTGCAGTCACATGTGCATCACCCCTCCGACAGGACAGCCAGAAACTGAAGCAGCAAACACCAACCTATTATGAAATGCCAAGTCATCAAAAGAAGCTCCATTTTACAAGGAAGCAAACAGTGGGGTATTATTTTCATGCCAAGAAATACCTACATAATGAAAACAGAAGTTTGGGATACAGAAGGTAAATGCTCAAAGGGCATCAGGAATAGGCACCACCTACGCAAACACTTCAGTTACGAAACACCAAGAAGATTTTTTTTTTTTTCGTGGCTGAAGAGGCATCTGAAACATCTAGAAATTCGAGTGAATCACAAAGATGTTTGCCAAGGCAACGAACAGAACACTGAACAGATAAGACACACTCAGCACTAAAGAAAAAAACAGTAGGTTAAAGCTGCGATAAACCTCGAAAGCTTTAAGTACACAAGAGTTAAACAATAAGAGACTCTTTCTTTCTCTTCCTCAGCCCAGTACAAACTCTATACTGGCCCTGCGGCGTGCTCGCACCAGGGGAGATACCGTGTGGCATCCATGAACCAAAGCAGGAGTGACCGAGAGCGAAGAACTATACCTCCACATGACTGCCTCCTTGGGATACCTTTTCCACCCAGCTCCGAGACAAATGTGACATCATTTTCTGCAGGAATTTCGTAACGAGAGATTCCTTCCCGATATTCAGTTTGTGAACAAGGAGACGGTAATGCGAAAAAAGGCTTGCTGCTGAAGGAAAACAAAGCAAGCCGTCTTCTGCAGCTAGGCGGTGGAAGCCATTTGCTGAACGTTGACTCTTCCCCACACACACCTGCATTCTGCTGACAGCAGCAGCTCTTTACTTCTCCCTCCATCCTTGCCTTTCTAAAAAATACTGCCTAGCAGCAGCAGCTCTGCGTGAGCTTTGAGAGCGCTTAGGGCGTTAAGCAAAGGACAAAATTCACTGAGATGCAATCGCTTCCCCATCTCTTTTGGCGAGCAATGGTGAACATTCTAGATCCTGCGGGACACTGCATGCTAAGGGCTGCTGAAGGATGGTGAACTCGTGAGGCTGGCCTTTAAAAAAAGGTATAAAAGTTTAAAATCCTTTTTTTAAATTGGGTATTTAAATACTAAATAAACACCCACTTACTCCTAGTAGAGCCCAGAGGTCAAACTCTGTCCTCATCACTGACGGTAAAAGGGTACCAGGCATCAGCTTAGCATATTTGTACGTTCCAAAATCAGTTTTATTTGGCAGCAAAATCCATTTTTGATAACACCCTTTTTGGTTTTGGGGGGGTTTACTTTTTGTGGGTTTTCTGAAATCTTTTAAGCGCTTGTCACATGCGAAGGCAGGAAGCTCCGTCTGCTTTGAAAAGTATTTCAGACGGGGAAAAGCAAGCGTGTGTTCCGTACTGCCAGGGGCTAGGAGGCGGCGTTCCAAGGTTGTAATTCTAGCTTTGCTGCTGACTCAGTGAGTGACCGTCGCGTAATCACACCGCTCCCCTTTCCTCGCTCTGCAAAAGATGAGCCGTATTCAGCTATCTCAGAAGACACCGAGAGGCGAGTGGAGCTGGGCCTTACGTATCCCCAGCTTAGGTATAACGGAATTAGACAGAAATGTCAATAAAAACGTCAATAAAATCTACATATTTTAAGCTGCTCACCTCCCCTGTTAGTACCTGGCTTTTAATGCTCTTGATACATTCGGGTATCCGTGCAACTGTTCAGACCATTGGGGGTTTTTTGTTCACATGCGTGTGTTGGCATCAGCATGTGTTTTTTGGTATTGCAGGAAAAGACTGCGCGCATAAAAGTGAAAATTTCCCCCGTGAATGGCAGATGAGCAGAGCTGACTCTTGTCAACCGGATTTAAAAATGAATCAAGTCAGCAAGAATGCCGGAGAGGGTCTTGGAATTTGTCTTCAGCCTGCAAACACCTTTTTCCAATTTTTGGGTGTGGAATAATTCTGTTAATCTTTAAAGACTACAAATGTCTAAGGACTGCAAAGACGTCGTCTGAGCAAGAACGCTGCCGACGCTGGCCCTTTTTCCAGCTCTGCTAATGGCCAGGGAGGTGTTATTGTCCAGAGCGATGTCCATTAGCAGACCTGATGACATTTAAGAAGATTCTGGTCCTACCCGAGAAGCACAGGAGCTTCAGCCGTGGTTGTAACGCTGCTATCAAGACAGATGATGATCACACTGCAAAACATCATTAAGCAAAATACTCAAGAGAAGAGGCAAAGCCGCCAAGATCCCACACCCTGCGGCACCCCTGGAAGCTAGGAGAAGCACGGGACAGTACTAATAGATGCCCTACACGCTGGCAGAGTGGAAGAGCTAAAGTCACGGCCCTTCATGATCCTCTTTTGCATACTCAGGATGTGCCAGGGCCGGAGAAAAAGTTTCCATCCCAAGGCCAAATCAGCGCTTCACGCATACAGCATGTGTCGGTATACGGCGTATGTCCAAATGAGGTTTTGAAAAGACAGTTGGCGATACTGCATATTCCCCCCCTCACGACCGTTCCTACAGACAAAATGGATCTCTGTTGCGCTGAAAATCCGGTCACCGCAATGCAATAGCTTAGAAATAAATCACAAAGCTGGGACCATACTCCCCGTATGCGGAAAGAGTTGAAGTGCCGAGAGCAATCCCAACAATATTCATTCACGCTTTGTCTCCCGTGGGCCCGCACATACCATTTGTTCGTCGCCTCCATTTTCCAAGGAAGTCAACAAAAACCGAGAGGGCTCTGCACTGTCTAGGAGACAGTCACGTTTCGCAGTGGAACAATTGATTTCTCTTCAGCAATTTAAGTGACATATTTGCAAATACATGTCTCTCAGATGCATATAGCCCACTCAAAATGATGAATAAATACAAATATTATATGCGATGCATATTCCATGTTTTGTGTATATCCTGTATATAAGAGTGCGTGTATACGCATCCATATATCTAGTCGGCTCTACACATGCATTCTGCACAGTGTGAGCATGTATACGTACAAACTCACTCATACGTGTGTCGCCGTACGGCTCGTGCAGAAGGAGCAGGAGGGAGGATGCCCAGTCCAACCCACACCCGTACCGGCTGAAGGCAAGTTTAGGGTGCAGCCAAGCACTTGTTTACGTAACGGCACGGTACAGCCGCAGTAAAAGGGAGACAGGAGCGAGGACCATGGCTGACTATTAAAAAGGAAGAAAAGGGAAGGTCATTAAGGTATTCTCCATATTCTCTAAGCGAAGACTACTAGCGTTCCCTGGATCTGAAAATCTGGTTAGCAGCCTGCATCACCATACGTTATCACTAGCACGAACGCGGCCTGAGCCTGTCTACTTGCAGGCAGGGATACGCAGCACTCTGGGAAAGAGAGAGCAGAAGGGGCAGTATTAATTCTACCCGGCTTTAATTAAAGCAGCAGAACACACGTTTGAGTCAAACACATTGATGAGAGAGGCTATTCGAAAACCAGGAGAAACAACACATGCTGCGACGAAGTGGCCGAGATGGGTGCTGGGCAAGCATGAAAAGACGACCCTCCAGCAAGGACATCCACACATGAAATACATTTTTTTAAAGGCTATTTTGCAGAGAATTCCACAATCAAAAATGTAACCACAAGAACTACCTTATGCTGCAGTGTCCCATTTAGGGGATTAGGTTAGTAATCACAATCTGCCCCAAGCGGCTCTGCCCCAGCATCCAAGCACTGCATCCATTAGGAATGACGTTCTTGTTTTGATAAAGAGAATTCTAATGCAACTTAACGAGGTCTGCAAAGCGAGCCTTTTAAAAGTCAGGGAGATCGTATCCAAAGGTCCCAAAGGTATCAAACAGCCTTGGTAATTTTCTTTAAATCGTGCCGTTCAGAATATGAAAATCCATACGACTGAATGTAAAATGAATTCAAAATTTATCAGGTATGCCAAGGGAGCAGATGGCTTCTGAATCCTAGAGATTTGCCAAAAGGATCTGTAAATTCAAACATCACATTGCGGGATTCTGCTCTTTTCCTTTTTACAGAGAGATCTGTGTTTACATGCAATGTAGCAGAAAAGAAAAAAAAAAAAAAAAGAAAAAAAAAAAGACAATTACGCCCCTGATATTATCCCTTCCAGAAGACATTTATAAGGAAGGAATCAAAACATGGTGTCAGTGAATGAGTTAATGCATACCACAATCTAGAGATTCCCGAGACGGGAGAAAAGGAATGGCAATCAGGAGGCATTAACACAGGCACTCCCAATGCAATGTAGTCCTAAAGCTAACCTTAACAGAGGCTTCAGGGTTTTTAATATTTTCTCCACTATTGTATATTAATTGTGCCCTTGGAAACTACAGAGTGATCTGGCAAGTAAATCATCTCTATTGATTTTTTTCTTCTTCTTCTATTTCCCCCCCCCCCCCCCAAGGCAACCGGAGATGTCATTCCTCATTTCTAACACAGAAGGAAAACAACAGTTCATTATAAATTAGGAGAAACCTCCGCAAAATCTGAAACATCTAAATAGACGTGCCTTAGCAGAATCAAAGATTGCCCCCGGCCACCGACGCAGGAAACCCAACAGATTGCAGACTCGTGCCTCAGGCCCTAGCTAGGAAAATACGCCCGCAGTGTGCCGTGTACGTCGAGTGAAGCAGTGGCGACCGGCACCTAACCGCACAGCGACTCGGCCGGCACGCCGCGCACCGCCGGACAGGTCTCCCATGCGGCATTTACCGCTGCTGGTGATGCGGGAACTGGAACTGAGCATGGGA
>VZTL01044499.1:38444-54489 GCA_013400535.1 Scopus umbretta | reverse complement strand
GAATTATCTAATGTGGATAAATAGGTTAAAAGGATATCCACATCTTGGGTTGTGATAAATTTAGGATTGACAGATTGAGAGGGGAAGAGATAGCCCTAAGCAGGGCTATTTAGGGCAAGATGTCAGCTGAGGGAAAAACAGACTCAAAGCTGAGGCATATGATTTAATCAAGTAATATGACACACTCACTGAAAACTTCTTAGATAAGACACTGGAAATAAAAGAGACAATGTCAATAAATACATTTGATTCTCATACTTGGTCCAAGAAGCAAAGTTTTTGACTAAATGGAAGTTCAGACCACATTCAGAACTACTTCATCTCTTCCTTATGAAGCGGGGTAGAGGATCAAAATACCGAGGTGTATGTTGGTATTGAGGGAAAATTTATGCCCAGGAAGAGCTTCACTGAGTTACTGAAAAACCTAAATAAAGAGATGGGTCTTCTCTCTGAGGACTTTGTAGCACAGATGATATTGCATGAGTTTGGATATGGATTGCTAATGTGAGTTCAGCTATAAAATGGAGCAGGTGATGTCAAACCATGACAGAAACCAGATAGGCCCAGTTGGATTTGTGCATAATTTGTTTTGTGTTCATTGAAGTCTCATAGCTAGATTTATGGAGGCTAAACAGCATGGGAAAACTTGCACAATGAGTCAATAGTTAATTCAGGATTAGAATATTTCACGGCTTTATTCCATGTCCCAATGGTATATTACATAGTTACTTGTATTCTACTGAAAGAAATGGCTTTTGATACAGTCCTTTATGAATATATGCATCATATTCAGGGATTAAAGTGTTAATTTGAAGGTTTCTTTTGGTTTATAGTCATACATAAAGTATGGGGAATAAAAAATTGCTGTCCCATACAACATTAAATTGTGACCTAATGACCTTCAGAGTCCAGTTTGTAACATCACAATGTAATACACTTTTGGAAAAACAGGTTGGTTATTTTATGCAAAGGATTGCCAGGGCCTCAGAATCTGACTGTATAACACATAAAAGTTGAAGAAAAACACAGGTAAAAATGCAGCCCATGGAATCCTCTTAAAAGAACAGAAAGAATAGGCTAGATGAGTGGTTTACTGCAGTCTTTCTCAACAGAGAGAAAGGGGAATGTGAGCACTCTTAAGTTACACATAAAAATAACATTAGTTTTTCTTCTACATTTTTACGATTGAGGAGGGAGGCTCACTGGTATCTAAGAACTTCCAGAGCTGGCAGATAACTCACAGAGCTCTTTGAATACACGGCTACTCCAAGAACAAGACAGGAACCATCAAGATAATTGTCTGATACAAATCTTTTGTTAGAGTAATAGATTTTGTACTGTCACGATTCCTGAATTATAGCCATATGTACTAGTGAATGATGAAACATGTAAATGGTAATTCATCATTAACTGTGTGTAAGAAACTAAATTATTCTTTTCAATGCTGTTCTTGTATCTGAGACATGATACATTACGTTATGCTGTAATTTATAGACACGGTACAATCAGCCAAAAATTTGTATTCTCTTCCAACACATATAGTTTAATATTTAGGCTTCTCTTCCCTCGTTCATTCAATTTTTATTTAATTGTAATTTATTTCCTCAGGGAAAATTATGCATAGTGGCTTTGTTCCAGAAAAATGGGGTGCAGCTTAATATGGCAATTTTGGATTTGTCTAAAAGTTTTGATGCCAATAGCCTCTGTAATTTTGAGGCAATCACTCAGTCTTTCCACGTATACTGTAAGAGAGGGCAATGATAAACTGTGCCACCGGGGTGCCACTTAATATTTAGAGGAGTATCTAAGGATTAAGCATGTTTTCTTTTTTACCTTCTTCAGTCAATAATCAGCTGTATCAAAGTTAAGAAGACTTGGGAAAAAAGGAAGAGAGACGTCTACTCGTGAATGAAATCCCCCTCTCTGGGTAAGAAAATTGACAATTTCTATTTTAAAAATAACATCAAAATTTCTAACTTTGAAAATATTAATTTGGCGGTCACGCTTATTACCCTTAAATGGAAAGTGTCCTTTCAGTGTGTTTAGATGTAATGCTGGTGGGGCACTGCTGCTGAGGCAATTCCGATAAGGATCAGGAATAGCTGCTATTTTGGGTGCCCCAAATTCTGCAATCAGAAGAAGAAGAAGAAGGGCCTGGGAAAGGTATTCAGAGTAATGGAATACTGCTACGAAAGTGTTTGTGTGATTTGACTATGTTTATTGACATTATTCATGCTGGCATGTTCTGTGCAAGCTATAGCACACACCGTGGTGATCAAATAGATGGCAAAGATGTTGCGTATTTCAATCAAAGTGATAAAGTGATAAGAGCAGATGAGATTAAAATCAGAAACAGATTCTGTATTACAGTTTGAAGGCCAAAGGAGGGGCAGGGTTACTATTAATGCTCCAGAAACAAGCGTTTTTAATTGACTTCTCTGGAAAAAGCTTTCTGGTTTCAGAAGAGTTTTCCCCAGTTTGATGTCCATTTCCAATGTTTTTTGTTTTGTTTTGTTTTGTTTTTAATCTGACTACATCTGTAAAACATAGAAGTGCTGTATTGTTTTATCTCCCAGGGAAGATATGCTTTCTTCTAGATGTAACCCTACCTCTAAATGACTTCAGAGCTCAGATTCCTGGAGGTGTAGTGGATATATGGCAATCCAGGCCGTAATTTACAATAAACCATTTTCTGACACTACTTCTATGACTTAATGCTAGAAGTATGTTGTTGGAGAGGCTGCCCTACACTGCCATGGTGAGGGAGACTTACTGAGTCATGGTAAATATTTTATTATTTTTCCTGTTGTGGTTATTTTGTATGCTGCCACAGACATTTTCTCAATTTGTGTTTCTGCCTGAACACGTTTTCTGATACCCCTCCCGGAATAGGCAGATGTTCCTAATGGACAAAAAATTCAATGTTTGCAGCATACACTGGCTAGTTTTAATATCCTTAAATACTGAAAAAGCTCTTCATCTCTCAAGAACAGGGTTCAATTCTTGAGCATGCAGTATTAAGGAAAGTGAGCAGAACTAGAGAAGAAAAAAAAAAAAAATCTTCATATTTTTTTCCATAAAAGAATGATTGGTCAAGAATGTTTTCTGTAACACTCTTAATTTTTTGCTGTATTTTGGGGTGGGACAGTTGCTTGTGTTCACACAAAAATCAGTAATTTTGAAAATGCTTCTGTTTCATCATGAAATTGGTCAGTAAACTATATTGCAGTAGCCTGCAAAGTAAACAAATAGTTTCAGATCAGGAGAAGTAAAGTTGTGAAAAGTGACAATATTTGGAATGCATGACCCTGCCTTCTCCCTGAAGAGCATGTTTGGGTCATTTATGATCTTTAGTCTTTTTGCTTTGTCTTCTCCTGTAATTTTTGGACAGGTTACATAACTATCCTATGATTCAAGTTCTTCATTTATTAAGGGTTTAATGATACAGGAGGAAGTGGTTTACTTCACTGGTACATGTGAAGTCTCACTGCTTATTAAGATTTAATCCAGGGATGGCTTGGAAGTCTTCAGAAGCCTGGAAGTTCTATCCATGACTATGAAACATTGCAATGTAATAATCTTTGAATCATCTGTTTAAACAATTGATTAACCAAAACATACCAGTAAGAATTATCCTCCCCCGGTTGCTAACAGGCATCTTGGAATTGCAAGAACAATGTCAAAGAAGGATCCTGTAAAGATGAAACTTTCTAATTTTCTCTGTGTATCATGATAATATGCATCTACTATGCAGCAGATATTTTTGTGTGGGAGAATATACTTTAAAAATGTATTTTACACATGGCATTTTAATACAATTGCTTCAAAAGAGTGTAACATGAACAGACCTCTCTCAGGAGATATCTTTTGGCAAAGTGAAAAAACCCTGTTCTAGCATTACAAAGTCCCTACAGATAAATTTGAAATATATGTCCCTTTCAGTGTTTTGACAGACTACAACTGAATTACCATGAATGAAAGAAATCTTGGGGGTCAAAACTGGAGGGGAGGGGACTACTTTCACTTCAGGGACATACTCTATACAAGCCAGTGCCTGATGATACTCCGCTTCATTTCAGTGTTCATCATCACTAATCCTTAGTACAAATGAGTATCTGCACTTTTAAACAATCAAAGGTTAAAGACGACTCAGCCATTCATGTGATCTCATTATACTATGTTGATTGCAGTACATCAGAGTTATTTATAACCTTAGTTCATAAAGTTGGATTTCCAGTAAATGAGTTCCTTTCCAAAGGTTAAATATTTATGTCCTTATTTTCTGCCTGAAACAGTCTATAGTTATGAACATGCACTAACTAAGGAACCATCACAGCCATCTTCCAGAAGATAAATAAAAGTTTTGAGTTGGTATACTGGCTCCCAAAGCTACTCCTTGCTTAAACTGCTTCTCACTGCTCCTGTGTGGATTTTCAAAACAGATCAATGTCGTGGCAAAGACTTTAAACCATTACATTTATATAGTCAGGCTTAGCCTCAATTGAGTGTGCAAAACAGCAGTAGTAATAATAATGATATCCTTTATCTTCTTTTCTTCTGCTGAGCTCAACGAGCCAATACAGTTACTCCCAAAGGACTGTAATATAATTAATCCTTTCAGCCCTTTTTAGTTCATAGCCTAGGGACAGGTGTTTTGCACTCCTGGAAGGGGTAGGTGGGAGATCCTGTCGTCATTCTTTTATCCACCAATTAACACTAATTTTGATCCAGCAGCCTTTGGTTCATTGATTTCTGGACTTGCAGTTCTCCCATTTACCCAACATGGTTGGAACACAGTGCTCTGAGATTACTGAGAGTGCTTTCTCTTTAAAATAAATTGGTATATGATGATCTACGTTGCACATTCATTATCTTGAACAATAGAAAAAACTAGAGGCCTTTGTGCAAGAGGAGTACCCTGTTACATGTTGTCCTGTTAGAAGATACAGGGGAAAAAAAGAATGGATTTTTCTAATGCTGATTATGCTGATTGCTAATTCCAAAAATATATAAACTAATACATACAAAACAGAAAATGAAAAATTCTGTAATAAAGTAGAAAATTATTAGTATTCAAAAGGCATTCAAGGCATCAAGGAATCCTGCAGTTACATGCCACAGACATATTTATGCTACAGTTTACTTATTCTTTTTTTTTTTTTTGGTCTCACAGTGAATTTTTTTAAGCGGTAAGTACTAGCATGGTTAAGATCTCTGTCATATTTATGCTTGAAAGGCAAGTCTTAGTATTCACTTCATGTCAAACTTGGAGGGTCTGTCTCTGAAAACAGAGAGAGTTTAAATCCCCCAGCAAACATAGACACCTAAACCAATCCAGCTGTTTTCCAAGATCACCGATACTTTCTTCAGGTTTCAGGTTAGTCTCCAAGATCAGGGTGGGGTTTGGTTTTTTTTTTTTTCTGTGTCTATTGCTATTCACTATTGTGAAGTTTTCCAGCCATGCTGTGATCTCTGCATCCTAAATTCAAGGAGGAAAAACATGGTGAAACTTTCAAAGTCACTAAGATTTTTCACTTGTATCCCTTCTTCTTGTATCTCTGTAGCTACCCCTGATGTAAATCTGTGCAGAGTAAAGACTGTTTCAGCTAGGGCAATGCATTTATATGTATGTACTGCATGGGTAGACATAAGTCTTAGTTATGGATGTAAAACTCGTTTGCTAAGGCATGGATATGAACCAACTCTTGCTGTCAGAAATCCCCAGTTTGGAGAATTTGCGTCTGGAGGTGTTACACTGCATTGATGTATGCTGATGGCGTATCCAGCTGTCTGCTTCAATGGCAATGAGACAACCTCAGGCATTAGTGGAAGTGAGAACCCAAGTGACCTTCTTCCCAGTATTTCTTTCAAGCTGCCTTTCTCTTCCCCAAAGGTCCTATAGGTCTTCCCTTGACCACTTCAAGCAGATCACATTCAGTCTTTTAGGAATAGTATAGTCTGCAGAGATGTGAAATAAGTGTAACTTCTTTTTGCACCTTTTTCCCTGAGGCTCCTTATTACAAGAGTAAGGCATGTAGTAAAAGAGAAATACTGTAACTTCGATGTGTCACTAGAAAAGCGCAGAAGAGATCGAAGATGTTGCCAAAATTGAATTTCCCCATAAGAGCAGGAAATTTGTTCTGTATGTACGCAGGTGCTGCTAGAGGAATGGTATGTCCCAGACTCCAGAGAAGGGAGAAAAACCCAGTAATACTCATTGTCAATCCTGGAAACAATATTCATCCCTAAGCCTGCTGCTAGAGTCTCTGGGTACCAACTTTGCAGTCATATGAGCTTTGATTCCCCTTTCTGCCCCCCTCAGAATTACAGATTGGTGAGCCAGGAGAGATGATTACGATTATCTACCTAGCATGAGGTGGTAATTTCATCGAATTGTGAAATTCACTATACCAAGACCATACGTCTTTAAAGCAAGACATCCCATCTCAACATCAGTTGCATGGGACAAAAATAATTCCTGGCTTTTCATGTGGGCAGGGGCAAGACTAGCATCAGTCATACAGTTGGTGTGAGGCTGACCCACAGTCTTTCCATCTTCCTCTTCAGAAAAAGAGTAATCCATACTGAAATATTTTTTGAGGGACTTTTACTACTTTCTTCCTTGAGTCTGAAAATTATGGATGAATAATGATCTCCCAATTGCCCTTCACAGTCATGATACAGCCAAAGAAGTTAATAAGCCACCTCTGTAGCCCCCCTCCCTTCTCTGTACAGACATTTTTTACCACATGGGTGAACAC
The DNA here is from genome assembly GCA_013400535.1 of Scopus umbretta. Taxonomy (NCBI): domain Eukaryota; kingdom Metazoa; phylum Chordata; class Aves; order Pelecaniformes; family Scopidae; genus Scopus; species Scopus umbretta. The sequence goes on along the minus strand of VZTL01044499.1, from coordinate 47,728 downwards.
AAAGAAATAATCAGATAGGAGATTTTTCTTCTAAATTAGGCCTCTTGTTTGTAAACTGAAAGAGTGCTAATGCAGTTCAAACTCAGCTGTGTACCACATACGCACACTCGGCCCAGGAGTATTATAAAGAGTGGGAGAATAGGAGGTTTTGTTCTATTCTTCGGTCTCTTTCTATATGAGAGGGCCATTCATTCAATCCCTATGCTTCTCTCTCTCTCTCTATTTCTCTCCATAATGCCAGCATTAGCTGCAAGCTGCTAGCTCTAAAAGTGCTTTGATGTTGACCTCTCACTGCCATTGACAGACCCTCATTGGTGGGTGAGTAGGAGAGCAATAAGGGCATGTGTGGGAGAAAAGAGGATGAAAGCCTGGACAGCTAGGAAAGGATAATATGAACAGATTCCTGCCTGTTCACTTAGTTTCTTTTTTTTTAACTGGGTCTTCTGATTACAGAGGTTACGAACCAGTAAAACTTCAGAAATGACCACTGAAAGCCTGCTGTACATGAAGAATCAGATAATTGTTCCAGCTCTTGCCTTGTGAAATTAAATCAAGCCATGAACTAGGCAAGAACGCATAGGGGATTTGAAAACATTTTCCTGTTTAAGGCAATGAAATAGTGGGGTTTTGTCTGATACATACAGTAATAGTGCAAGGGCGAGTAGTATGTAAATGGCATGGGGGGTAGGGGACATAGGGGAGAGTTGCCTACTGATGATGTTGATTTTTTTGTTTCTCATCTTGTGCCAAAACCTAAAGCATAAGTCTTGGACTTTAAAAGGATCAAAACAGAAAGGTGCACTAAGAGGTCAAAGGAGCTTAGACAGATTTCTGCCCAGAGAGCACGTGTGTCTGTGTACACATGGATGTATGCACATAAAAAGCTACCTATTGCTCCCCACCGTGTTCTTGCATATAGTGTAAGTGCTCCTATATCCAGATCACAGTGGGGCCCCTGGCCCAAAACCAGCTTTGCACCCTCCAAAGAGAGCTGGGAGGCTGAGGGTACGATCAGGACCGTGGGCCACCTGGGCCCCCAGCCAGCTGTTTCGTGAAAGTGTAGTCGGCTAAGCTGCGAAACGTGGGAAAGCGTTATTGCTGCCTGTGCCCTATTGAGGCAGGATGTCTCCAGCCACTTCACCTCTGCACTCCCCCTTCACCTCTATGAAAGCTCTGCTTGTCATACTAATAATTAAACCCTAAGGCTCTAACTTGAAATGGCCAAAAGGCTCTGCAGGGCCAACAGAGGGGACAGAAGGGAGGGAAAGTTCACACAAATTTATATTAGAAACCTTGGGTTTAGTTGCGATCTGAAGGACCAACTATCGCAACAAAGCTGCATGCCTGATCGTTCCCATTGCCTGTGCTCTGTAGAGTAGCTTCTGATCTTCTGCTTGTCTGGGACATGAAGAAATCTGTTCTACCTTCACTTCAGACCCTGCAACAACGCCCTGTTGGCAGCATTAGGCCATCAGAGTTGCTTAACTATTTTAGGCGAGTTGTAGGTCATTGGTTCAAACCTGGCCTATGCCACTTGCAACGCACATGGTGGGTAGCCGCTGGCTGGAACAAAATGAACCAATTGTTGGAAAAATGGGGGAATGGGTGAAACAGGTGCCCATGTTACAAACTGCCATGCAATAGCATTCATTAGCAAGCATGTCAGGAATCTCAATTCAAATCATACTGTTACAAGCACTTGAATAAGAAAGAAGCCATCACTGTTATGATCTAGATTGGATTTCTTCTTTAAAAATTATAAGGAATTCATCACACACTTCTGGTGCAGAGACTCTTCACACATTAATCTACTAGAAAGAAAGAAATCTTTCACTGAATGATTAAAAATATTCACATTTTGGGGGGGACAAACTTCTACAGCACTTTTTGCCTTGCCGTCTGCATTTGCTATCAGGGAACTAATTCTCCAGTCAATTTCACAGATGGTTTCCTGTCATTACTATACAATTCTATTTATTTGATAATAATTTTATAGGACTTTTCCAGAGGGATTTGGAATTACATGTTCAGCTTGTAGCAGTTTTTAAAAGGTGTGTGAATACTGCACTCAGTCAAGACTTCCTTGCCTAAACTTTTTAAATAGAAAATGCATTTTCAACTCAAGCAAGAAATCTTGCCAGAAATCTCTTGGTTAAAGTTTTTCAATGCATTTATCTCTGTGTAAAGGGAAGTATATATAACCCTCTCTGTTCTGTCACTTTACCTTTTGCTCTTTTCAACCAATTTGAAATAAAGACTGTTTTCCCCTTTCCAACAAGAAATGAAACAGGACTTCACTAGTTTTTTCAAAAAGGTGCCGTTTTTTAACTTGAAAGCAGAATGTAGCACATATTTTAAATTTCGTATTTGCTTTTACTTTTTCAAGATAGCCATGATGAACTTAAAGACTGGGTCAGACGCTGCAGAAAACTGGTTTTTCCACCCAAAGAGAGTATCTCTATCCTGTTTCCATTCTTTTTCCAGGAAAGAGCTCTTCTGACAGCAGCTTCTTCTTGAGGAATATTTTCCTTGAAAGTGTTTTTTAAAACGGTCCGGTCTCTGATAGGACGCTGTGTGGTTGCTAAGCTACCTGAGATTACAAGCCCTTGTGATTTGGTGGGACTCCACTGAGCATGGCATCGTCGGAGCAAGCGAGGATTTTTTGTGTGGTCATTAAGGAAAACAGGTCTTCATGGGGAACAAGCACTGTTCAACAACTCCAAAGAGAGGATGCCTGAATCTGGACTAAGCTCCTTGAGAGCTACGTTACAGAAGCCTGTGGAGCTTCTGCACTGTGAGCTAGGCGCACAATTGTAGAAAAAGGTCCCTTCTCTAGCATTTTCAATTAACGAAGCCGTAGGGGATCTGGATAGGCAGTTGGAGTCTCCATTCAAAAGGATTAAAAATATATCTTTGCCAGAGGTACGGCAGCTGTTTTGGTAGGTACTTTGTATTCTGCTTGTCTGTGGGCTGCTGGAATCCTTACTGTTCCCTGATGTATCATTTCACTCCAGTGAAAATCACAAGCGATAACTCAGGAGGCAGTAAAATTACAGGGGTCACAGAGTACCCCCAGTATGCTTGAAATCAGGTCACCAACCTCACTCAGCTGGCCCGCTTGCTGATAACTCCCCTTTTCCCTTTTCTCTTCTCCCCTGTTCACTCTGTACCTCAATTATTTAATAAAAAATAAAGGGAAAAGAAAAGAGTCAACTCTCCAGGGCCTATAAAAACAAGTGCACTCGGACAACTATGGCAATGGGCAGTGATGGAGTAAGTGAGAAGACATGTCCACTACCCTTTGGTCTGATCTGGCCATGTGTTTGGCACAGCTGGTAATATCTCGCACTCCTATCGTGCTTTGCACTCTTCCAGCACTGCACAGAATGGAGCCCTGCCTGAGAGCAAGTCCTGTTTCAAAAGGAAACTCAAGTAATAAACATGTGATTGTCAGCAAGAGTGACACTGTTATTGACTCCCAAATGGTTTGATGAAGCATGTCAACATCAGTACTTTGCAATTTTATAGTATAAGCTGAGCGTGAAAAACAATGGAGTGAGGAAGAAAAGAGAAAAGGGATGTGGATGCGAAAGGCAGAAAGTTTTCAAGTCCCAGTCTTCTCAGGGGGTTCACAGATGAGACATGAGTGGTGGAATGAACTGGATCAGTCTTTCAAATTCAGGTTTTCTCCCAAGACCAGCACGCTCAAGAATCAAATAAATTTACAGAAACTCAGAATATTTCAGGGGTATTTCCATGACAATAATGTTTGTTCCTTGAATTTTCCTCCACCCTCTATAGGAAAGTAAGGACTCCAAACTGAAGGATACTGGGTGAATACCCAAAGCATCCATTGAAGATTTCCAACTTACCAGTTTCTTCATTGGTTTCTTGTTTAGTAAATGCTCTCTTTATACAGTCTTTCTGATACCCAATCTTTTGTGTCGGCTTATGCAGCTTTAATTTTTGCTGATTTTTTTAATAACAATTCCCTGGAAAATGCTGAGCTGGTCGTCTTTAGTTTTGAAAAATTGAAGTACAGGTACAGGTACTAGATACCTACTGTACCAGGTGTTTCTGCTCTGGGGGCCTCTTATTTCTCTCTCGGAAGTCAGTACTCTCCATTCTTCAGTGAGACAACCTCTGGGGCTTTGCAAACTCCAATTTCATTGAGGGCTTTTGGTGTGGTTTGATTATGTCAAAGCAAGAACAAATACAGTGATGGCTTGTTTTCCTATAAGCCTCCAAAAATTTGGAAGATGTGAGCCTTTCTGTTCCTCCTCACTCCAAACATCCTTTTTCCTGCTAGTTCTTTGCAGGAGGAGCTCAGAGATCACTGTGCTTTGCTCATAAGACAGAGACAGTCTTCCTTCCTTGCAGTGGAAGGAAGAGCTGTTATAAATCAGTAAGGCAATGAATGCATTTCAGTTGCCTGCTCGGTAGGATGGGGGCAAGGAACTGAGGAAACCACCTACAGATGAAGCAGTCGTGTGAGTCATGAGAAGAGAGAAATGTTCAGCACTTCTCAGGAGGTTTTTTCCCAGTTGTAGAGAGGGAGCAGAGCACTTATGAGCACTTTTAGAAGCTCGTAAGTAAAACTCCCAGAAAATATCTCAGTTAGTGCATGGACAGCCATGAGGAGGCCAAGACCCAGTGTTTCCTTCTAAGGGGTACTCACTCATCTTACCCAGGGAGCAGGAAAGCTTTCATGCAATGGATGTTATTGTCCAGAGCTCCTCAGGGCAGGTGTGTTCCCTTGGCTTTTAATATTCCAGATTTTCTCTGTTTGTGCCAGAAAATATGACTTGGGTTTCATTTTATAAAAATAATAAAGGCAGAAAAGGTTAAACTCAGATTTGGCCTTTTTGCTTTCTAAAAGACAGCAATAGAGATTTTCAAAGGACCAATTCCAAGCTTTATTATACTACTGCAAGGCCCGCAGGAGGGAAGAGTGTTATGCCCAACTCGTAGTGCAGACAGAGGAAGATGGATTTTTAAATTATCTACCTTTGCTTTGCAACGTGAACATTTCAGGGCAATTATCCTGAGATAATGCCTACAAATTGCTGAAGACTTTGGGTTTATAATTGCTCATGTTCATTTAAGGTTCCCAGCAGACTAGACCAGGAAAATCACTGCCAGTCAAGCCAAGGTTGATAGTATACGGTAACTGAGTTTTTCTTAGAAGACAGACAAGCAAATCAGTTTTCTTTAAGAGCAATAATTCTAACTAATTGTTTGGTTTCATTGTGTTTCCATAGCAGGAGCTGTAGTGCTTGGCAAGGCAGAACAGTGACACTTCCCATCCAAGAAACATCCATGTAAATGGGTAAATTGAATTCCACTGCATGAGGTTATTCTCGTACAGCAGTAAGTAGTCAGCAGCACTCTCTAGCATATCCCCGCGTTTCCTTATTTACACACCGGTAGCCATTCCAGTTACCTTAGAAAGTGAATCAAGAATTTACAGCGAGATAATGTTATCATGTCAATGCAGAAAGAAGTAACTGTCACTGCCTGCCATGTTTGTAATTAAAGAACATTTCTTAATGTCATACTTAGCTGAGGTTTCAAATCAGCAAGAACATTCATAATAAAGAACACCATTTAAAAGCAGGAATGTGTTCATATATTCAGGACATTTGACTACTTTTATACATACCTATTACCTATTTATATACTTATATGCCTATTTGTATATACCTATATATTTCATATGTAGCCTTACTCCCCACTAGTTTTGTTGTGAAGCTCTGATAGCATTCCTATCGCAGACATCCTCCACTGCCCCAGGCACCCATTAGACAACGGAAGATTCATTTCATCATTATTATTATTTGCTAAGCACAAGCAGCATTGGCGAGTTTAGGTGTCTAAACTCCAGCAGTATAAAATCTCCCCTTCTGTCCCTCCAACTGTTGACATTAGAGCAGCTGAATAACTGATTTTTCTCATCCAGTAACTAAGATTAAAGACAAAAAATATAAAATAGGTCTTAGCTGACATTTCCGACATTTGGGGGGGAAAAAAAAGATATGTCACACAAGAATCAATCTTCCCCGCCTAAAAGTGCAGTGGGATATCAAAAATATTTTGCTTGACCTGTATCAAAAATGCTTGCGTTGTTTTCATGTTAGTGTGCTTCAATGATACTTGTACTGAAAATATTATCTGGAGAGAAGTAGCAAAGTAAATGGTTAAAAAAATGTTGAAAATGTGTGTCTAGACTTTTCTGAATATTCTTGCTTTTTTCTGGCCTTATTATAATTTACAGGTAACAGTGGCCAGTTTGAAGCTAGGTTTTTCGGTGAAGAAGCTAATTTCCTGAAAAATGCCATCTAGGATTAGGAAGCAAGTAACATGCCCTGGCCCAGCACTGAAAATGTCATTAGTACCCTGCTTATGTAATGCAGAAGCAGTCGCTAAATTATTCCATTTTTAGTGGCTTACTGTAATGCAGAGTGGGGAAAGTTTTTGGAACTTGTGCCTTTATGAAGTTGAGGGGATCATATGCTGTAGGTGGATACAATGTTGAAAGCCATCAGGTCAATACTCATCCTCCCAGCCAGCAAAAAAAATCTACTTTCTTCTGAGTTGCTCCTTCCGAGCTCTTCTTCGTTTCTCACAAATTGTTGCAAAAATGATTTCCTGGGTGAACATTCAGATAGATGCTTTCTTGATTGTTTCCTCCTGCAACATCTCCTGGTGGTTTTGTTTTTCTGTTTAGTTTTTTCAGGTTTTTTTTTTCTGGCCTTTTGCAAATTCTGCCTTTTGTTTTTTAAATGTCCTGTTGTACATAAAAAGGGCAGAGCTGAAAAAAATTCAGGTCAGGGAGATGAAAGTTTTATGTCACCAAGTTTTTGTTTTGGTATATAAAGCACATGAGATTTGAGCCCCAGACACTGCCAGATTGTATTACAATTTTATTTATATATCCTTTCTCATGAAAATAATTCTGTAAAAAACAGCACTGTTTCCAATGGGCTATATGTGTACCAACAGCTGATTTCTGTCGTAGACGACCAAATCTAGGACTTCTAATAAATTATTTATGTCAAGACATGTTTCCAGAGAAACCCAAAGAGCATATGTTACTGTGGGCAAGTGGGCTCTTAGAAGGAGGAAAAATCAATTTTTTTCATCCTCAGTTCTTCACAGCTAAAAAAGTAGTATCTTTCCCTAAAATGGATTTGGGATATGACACACACATGAACTAAATTTTTCATTATCTTTTCAAGATACTAACTTGACTAACTTATCTCCAGAAGATTCTTCTCATGTTCTAAAGTCTCCTGCTTACTGGTGTCATCCTTTTGGATGGTAAAGTGAAGTCTCTTCCTATCTTCCTGGGCCTTAAAGGAATAATACAAAAGACTACTTGTAAACCTAAACCACATGTGTCTGGCATAGCAACGCCACTTTGCTGCCACGTGGCCACCATGTTATGTTATATTGTAGCATTCATAACCTGATCAGGTTGTATTCTTAAAATATCTGCATTCATTTTAGTATTTTGGTTTGGGATTTTTTCCCTCCACTAGATGCACTGGAAGGTCATTTCAGGAATCGTTACTCCAGTGGTTAGAAACATCTTGTAATTCCCAAATTACGTGAACTCAAAGCCAGTTTATAGCCATTTCTTCCTGGGTGACCCCTACACATCTATATCCTTATATAGCTGGTATGGACACCCCCCATTCCTGAATTGTATGTGTGTCCCTTTAAGCCATCACTGAGGTAGACTGAACAAGCAGACTCTTTTAGTTTCCTCTCAGAAATTCTCCCGTTTCTTGATCATTGTAATAGTCCTCTTTGCACCCTCTGCTCCAATTTGCATGCATCCCTCTTGAGCATGGGTAACTAGAATTTACGCTGTATTTCAGATAATGTCTCACCAATGCTTTGTGTAGTAGCATTAATATTTTCCTCTCGTTATTAGCACTATTACAGGTGATGAATCCTAGGATTGCATCTGCCTTTTCAGTTGCATTATATTATGGCACATATTTATCCTGTAATCAACTAGCAAACCCAGGTCTTTCTTCTCCTTTGTCATTCCCAACAGCTTCTGGCAGAAATTCTCATTATTAGTCCTTTAGTGCATGACCTTGCATTTTGTACTGTTCAATTTCATCCCATTTCTATTACTTCTGTCCTCAAGGTCATCCAATTCTTCCTGTATGATATTGCGATTTTCGTTTGTGTTGATGGTGCCTCCCAACTTTGTACAATCTGCAAATTTCATTTGAACACTCTTACTTTTTGTGCCAAGTTTATTAATGAACCATTAAATGAGATCAGTCCAAAGACTGATCTTTGAGGAACTCCCCTAATATCTCCCCTCCAGCCCCATATTTCCCCCCGCAGCATATTACATCTTCACTGCCCCGTCACCAACCCAGACCTCAGAGTTCTGACTAATTCTCTGTTTTCCCCAGTGAACTAAGTAGTTCCCAAGTGGCATCTGCTGAAATACTTTAATGAAGACTGGATACATTTTAAGAATATTAATTTAAAAAAATAATTTTTATCAAAAAACCTCTCAGGATAGGCTGGCAAAGTCTCACTTCAGGAAACCCACATAATAAATGTTTGCCCTTTACTCCTTTTGATTCTTTCTTCAAATTTGTTCTAAAATCTAGTAAACTATTAAGGACTGACTGACAAGTCTTCCCTAAATCCTCTTTATCTACTCTAAGAAGAAGAAAATGATACTACAAGATACAAGAAGCAGGTACAAAAGGGGTAGGTACTGCTATTCCCTCCCCATGTTATAGTGCACCACTTTGCTAGCTCTATTAGGTACTGACAGTTGCTACTGGATCTGCAATTTCAGGTGTTCATTCTCAGCTAGAGATCATCCAGTCTCCTGGCCAAAATGCACTGACATTTTAATTTTATTTCCTGTTTAGAAGCAGGTATATTTCTAAATGACAATGTCTTTGTCATTTCCTAATGTTTGGCATTGCCACTCTTGAGAGAAAATAAAAGCAAGGTGTTCATTTAGGCTTGTGAAATTTTCTGCACTCTAAACCCATCCTTTCCCCCATAGCAATTTTCATTCCTTCTTCCCTTGTTCTCTTTCCTTTCACTTAAATTATGTTGTGATTGGTTAATTTCCTTTCCTAAGTCCAACACATTTTTCTGAAGTTCCCATTTCCTGTGTCTCTTGAACACCATCCTTTTGAACTGTGAATCCCCGCTTGAATTCCAGAGTTTCATGGCACAAGCAAAAATCCAGCTCCTCCTGGCCTGTCGGTGTAGAAGAAAACACGCCAGCTGCA
>VZTL01044499.1:26733-38321 GCA_013400535.1 Scopus umbretta | reverse complement strand
CCCCCCCCCCCCCCCCCCACATGAGGCTTTGCAGCAAGAAACACAGGTGATGAGAGCTCCGTAAGGCTCACCATGACATTTACCGAACCTTGATGTGTTCTCAAGGTTCCCTGACTCTTCTTTTTCTTCGCTTTCTGGCTCATAACTGCTTGAAGAGGTTTTAAGATATCTCTTGTTATGTCCATGTAGATTTACCTCTCTCTGGAGGAAGGTCGTGCCATGGGAGTCAAAAAACTTTTTTTCAAAAGCAGTGGCTACAAAAGGTGCCCTCTAACTCTATTGGAGTAGCACTGAAATATTTTTGCTCATTACCAAAGGTGGAGACTGACAGCATACTGAAAAAGCAGAGATCCTTTCTGGGGAGAGAACATGGCAGGAACTTTTGAACCAAGAAATAACTATTCTTCCTTCCACCCTTGTTTCTAACAGTGCCTTTCACCTAGGCAGATTTCAAGCTGTGTCAAATTTCCCTCTGTATTTTACCCAGAGCATTTCTAGTGTGTGTGTAAGGATGTGGAGTTCAGCAAGCCATGGTTTAGACAAAGCAGCATAGCAAGCAGCATTCACAAAACTTGAATTTGATAAGCAAATAATTAGCACCATGTTGGCCTGGCTGGATAGTTTAACAGGGTAGGTTGTATTAAAGTTTTATTTCACCTCTTGGAAGATGCATTTGGCGGATGGCAGCAAGCTGTAGTCTTCTGTGGAGCTGTGCACCAAACATCTGAGGTGCACCTCAGAAATTAGTTTCTCATCATTCTCATCTCAAAACCTCCAGAGTTACTCTGTAATCAGATAAGAGAGACCAACTTTTGCTTTTTATGAGCTGGACTCTCCTGCTCCATATAACATATGCTGTTTGTTCTTTCTCTTTCTCTTGGGCCGTCTCTTTCCTGCTCTTGTTTATCCTCCTCTGTGTTTTACTTTTATGATGGTTTGATCTCTCGTACTGCATCTCCTCAGCCCCAGCATGCTTTTTTGCATGTTGGTTTTGATTTTCTGTTGCTTATGGGATTATACATTTATAACAGACCTTCCTGGAGCCTGAAGAGAAAGAATATGTCTTGATAGTCAGAATGAGGAAAACATCATCTCTAAATCAAGCTTCTCTTATGCTGATTATTGGGGGGGAGTTCTAAAGCCTTGCTCTCAGACTCTTCTTTTTGTGGCCTGAGTTGCTTCTTTCAATATCAGAAACACTTAGTTTGTCTTCTTTGCTTATGCCACTGCTGCTGGTGTGCGGTGAGCACGGTGTAGCAGTGGGATACCACAAGGTGTGGTGACGTAGTAGCCCTGGAACATGTTACCGTGGTTGTCTTCCAGTTCCCCATCAGGGTATATCTTGAAAGGAGGCCTAGGCCAGCAATGCTTACACGCAAGGACAGTCTTCCTGAAATCACTGGTACAGTTGTGGGGATGGGGTGTGGAGAGCTCTCTTCCGAAGAGGCCCCAGATCCCATTCCAAGGAAAAAAATCAAATCTGGTTTGCTTTAGTAGAGTTGTGTTATGCTGCAATGAATTCTGGGCTTCTCCTGTCTGAATTACCAGGACACCAGAAGGGACAGATAGGGGCAAATTAATGAAAAGAAGAGGATAGGAAAACACCTAAGGTACCAGTCAGTGGAGAAAAGAAGGGCTCTGCCATCAAAACCTTCCCCAGTGAAAAGACCCAGCAGGATACAGTGACTAAACGTATTCACCACAGCACTGATAGTTAAAGGAAAGTTACTTTCATTCACCAGAAGTGGAAAAAGACATCTGAAAAAGCCCTTCTCCTTTTCATTCCCTTAGTTCTTGCCAACAAAGTGAAGTTCTGAATGGCAAGGGGGAAAATCATCTCCCTGCATTTCCAGCCAGTGCAGCCTGCCTGCCGTGTTGCTGTACATGGTGGGGAAATGATCACTCCCCCGAAGAGTGATTACAACCCGAGCAATAAAATGGTGACACTGTCAGTGGAAGGCTGTATTTTGATATTGTGTTTCCTGCATTTCATTTCCTGTGTGAAGCCCAAGGAGAATTTTTTCTTTTTGTGCACGCGGGGGTTCAAAGGCTGAAATACTCATCAAGGTACTTGAGGAAAGTAGGAAAGGAGAACAAACTCCAATTGCCATCAGAAGACTGTGCTTCCTTTCTTTGTGCAGAATCCAGGGTGATTTCTGGGCCTGAGTCTTGTCCCTTTCCACGGCAGGCAGTAGGTGTCATCCTACTATTCATAAGATACTAGGGCAGGCATCTCTAGTGTGCTCCAGGTTTTATAAACTCTGGAAAGGTCTTTATAGTCACGAAGCTAAATGGTTATTTGGAGTGATGTAGCAAAATGTCTCAAGGAAAGAATTGTTCAGAGAACTGGAATGGTCCAGCAGCATTCCATCCTCCATACATTTCTAGCAGACCCTTATAAATGTTGTTCCAGTGGCTCTCAGACCACAGGCATCTGAGTTTTGGTCCTTGGTCGTGCTGGAGAGCTCTGTTTCTTGCATTGCTGTGGAATATGTGAAGTTTCTCACAGGCTAGAGAATTTTTCTGTAATCCCTAGGGTGTTTTACCACTGTCAAAACCACCAAACTGTTAGGGTGATTTGTGTTTTAAGCACTCTGCTCCCCGAAACATCTTTTTGTATGCTTTGCATTGTAATACTGCATGTGACATGCTGCATTGCGCTTATCTGTGTCTTATACTAGAGAGCTTCTTCTCATCTTCTTTCATGGATGGGAGCAGAGTGGTTTAAATCAAAGCATTTGACTTTGAACCTCTCTTGAGCTGGCCTTCAGGCAAGTTCTTTCTGATCAAAGACAGAGGCATACCAGGGTCCAGGTATTAAGGCTGAATAATTGGTTCAGACTAAAATAAGAACTGTCCCAAGCCTCCACAGAAGAAGTTTTTATGAAGTTTAAAAAAAAGTGCAGATAACTTTTTCCCCGTTGATATACTTCTGAGTTTTCTGAGGGAGTTCCACTGCAGACACTGCTAATGCTGTATCTGACCGTGTTCATGCTAGAAATACCGGTCGAATTTACCAGTCAAAGTTTAGCAGATTACTTTAGAAACAGTTAGAATTAGGGGTCCTGAAGCAGAGTGGCTTTTTGTATGGCAGAAGGTGGGATACCGTCAGCATAGCACAATATAATTGAGATGATTTTGAAAGATCCTGATTTCTCCTGCAGCATAGGATTCTCCATTTCTCTGAAGAAATCCACATAGCATGTATTTCCACAGCACATATAGCTGTGGCTTTTCAGGAGATATCACAGACCCTTCAGACTGGGGGGAGCAAAACAAACCAACCACCAGGCAATCACAAGCAATTTACCAGACGGACCAGGATGCCTGTAGCATCCCAAGCAGCCTGAGCCTGTCTGCCTCTCTTTAGGATAAATACTGAAACCGCACCTCCGTGAACACTTCTGCCTTTGCCCATCAGTAATGTGTATATAAAAAGTCTATGCCTGGGGATCAGCTAACGGGATTATTCACAGACACAAAATGAAGCTGGCCCAATCCTGAAGTCCTTTGCAGCCTTCCCTGCAGCCTGCTGAGAGGGGCAAGACCAGGATCAGGCTCCAGGTCCTCATAATTTTGGCAGCCTTTGAGGAATGTGGAGGGAATCTGGAAGGGGGGCAGCAGTGGAAACAGGCTCACATTTTTTTGTTGTTGTTTTTCATTTTTAATAGCCCAACTTTCAGTCCTAAAGGAAACCCTGGTGAAGTGGTAAGGCTTTTGTCTCTTGCTATAATGCCACTGGGCTTTGGATTGACCTGTGTGATACAGTGACACTGTGTGGTTTGAATTTTTACATACAGCTGCATAAAGCAATTCTCATGTAAATGTTGGAGGTAAATAAGCCTGCTGTTGGTCTGCTGCGTGGACACATATGCTCAAACCATTAGGCTCGAAAGGAGATTAGAATTAACCCACCCGTCTCTCACTGGCTCGCTCTTTCCCTCCCCACGACACAGCTCTTACAAGAGACTAAACCAGCTCGCTATTTTAACGAATGGCAGCAGAGTTAAGGCTGACAGAAGAAGAAAATTGTTGTGTCCCCTCCCTCCCCCCCCTTTCCACACCCGCAGAGCCTCTGCTTAGAAGCGGTGTGAATTTAGACGAGGCCATGAGCTGATTACCATGGCACAGGCGGGCAGTTTGGAGCCGATGAGCTTCCCTCGGTCCTTCAACCTTTAAATGGCACAGGACTGAGCTGAACCCCTTCGGTTCCCACTCTGGCAGCAGGAAAGCTTGGAGCCTGCGGTATCAGGCCTAGAGTGTGTTTTCTTTCGCCCTGGATAGCTCCATTACCTCCTGCTGGCTGGGGAAAGCTTTCAGAGCCAAAGAAGCTGAAAAGTCCTCTCCAGGCCCCTGACGCTGGGATGTACCCAGGCGCTTCTGCAGGGCTTGAACGGGCAGGGTCTTGCCCAGCAGCCAACAGCAGGCAGTGGCCACCGACTACCATGGTATCTGGACTTGACATCTAAATGGCTTTGCTTTCCAACTGAGAAAGGGTTTTATTGCATGCTCTTTAAAGGGGAGAGAGAGACAAAGCGTATGCACGCACACACGTGCGCAAAAATGCAGAGGGGGTGCGTGGGCTAAGGGGAACCTGGCCTGGGGTTGTTTGTTTATGCGAACTTTAAATAATTCATTTTTGTCCCTATTGAGCTCATCACAGCGTGACAAAAATAAACGTGTCTTCTTGGCCTATTGTTTGGAGCTGAGGATTGTCAAGCGAGAGGAAAATATTACAGTGACTGAGGGAGATACACGCAAGAGTGTGACCTTTAACTGCAGTACCTATAACCAGTCTCATCAAATTAAAGCACTGTATATTTTCCTTAATAATCTCTGATTAGGCTCGGGGTATGAGCGGACACGAACGCCCGCCATTGCTATGCAGCGGGAGGCCTGCTAAGCACCAGCCGAGCGCTTGGGAATAAGTGAGCAAAATGCTTTAATTTGATAGGGTTAGAATCCTGCAGGCTCCGGGGTGAGAAGTCACCAACAGCTCCGCTTGCACTGAATATGCAGAAATAAAAAAGTAAATTGCTTACATCTGCTGCAGGCAGGAGGGAAAATGATCTGATTGGACAGGCCGAGGGCTCTCCATCTCTTTTGGGTTAGAAAGAGGGGTTTGGAGCATCAAAAGCTCGTAATTGGAGTAATTCTGAATTAATGGACATATACACACAGACACAGGCGCGCACACCATTTTGAAGCAGCTGGTCACCGGATGCACATGCTCAGGAATGTTTGGGGATTGCAAAAATGCTGCTAAAAATCTTGTCCCTTATTCCTAATATTATTGACATTTGGATTTCATGACCTGTAAGAAGTGCAGTAAGTACAAAAAGCCCTGCCCATCTGCCAGATAAAATTGCCTGCCTCAGCCTACATCTGTTTATTCACAATACAATTATTCTGTCTCTCTGTCTGTCTCCCCATCTCTGTTGTATATCTGTTCTTTCATGTCTGAGGGTCTTCGCTGTATGCAGAATCCCAGGCTTTAGCTTTGCCATCTGATACTGTATTTAATCTATGTATTTGATCAATAAGAATCAAAGACAAGGCTCAAGGTCTTTTTGGCACAAGGCATTCAGCTTTGTGTCGGGTGTCAGAGGTTGTCTACAGTGTCACCTTGATGGTGTCACACTAATTTGTAACCTACTTTGCTTGCCTCTGTGATCACGGTCTGCACTGTTTTTTATTCTCTCTGTCTCTTTTTTTTTAATGGTTGTTTTTATTAGTTTGGGAGGAAGGAGGTGGGGGAGCTTAGAGGTGGGAGGCTGAAGACATTAGCTTAGAGATTTAAGGAGCACCCTTCCTGACCCTCCTCCCCCACCTCTCTGTCTTCTCTCTGCAAGTCGCTTGTGCCACAGGATGAGGGTGTTACCTCTACCTGACAGGCACCGTATCCCAAGGGGGAAGACGTTACTAAATCCAAAATGACCACGGGAAGAAATCCTGCAAGGCAAACTTTCAACAGTGATTTCTCAGCTTGCTCCTGACAGGGAAAGGCAGGCGCACCAAGCCCAGGACTGAAAGGCCAGAGTCCAGGTCTCAGTCCACTTCTGGGTAAATCCACAAAGTAGGTACATCTCTAAATTCCACTGCTATTTTTCTTGGAGCCAGGGTTCTTTGGATCTCGCACTGATGCACAAACTTGAACAATTTGTTCTTTTATGGCTGCCTAAGGCTGTACTGCATCATTTCAATGGCCTTTTGTCTTGTGACAAGTATTGCAATGCCTATAATGTACTAAACATTCTAAAAATCCATGTAATTAATTCCCCAACATATCTAATATAGAACTATTATCTCGAGGACAGATAAATGCAGTTTATTATCTTTTTTTTCCTTTGCCTACACCTCTTCGTTTTCTGTGCCGTTATTTAACAGAGAAAATAATAGCACAGTAAACGTATTAAACTCTCTCGTTTAGAACTGCACAAAATGAGGCTGTGTTTAGACTCAGATCCTTAGATGCAGACTGCAAGCTCCACCATCGATTTCCTGAGGTGCCTTGGAAAGCCAGCCAAAATTTTCACAAATAGGTGACCAACATTAAGCATCCATTTTTGAATCTTGTTTTGAGAGGCACCAACCACCCACGCTGGCTGCAAGAATCAGTGGAGACTGGAAAGCTTCAGAACCGTGCACCTTCGGCCAGTACACTCAATTTGTCTGCTTGTAAAAATTCATATTACAATATTATTTAAGGAACTGGTGGAAACATTAGGTCTTAAGAACAGCAGAAGGTCCACCTACCCTGGGATCCTGTCCCTAGTAACAGCTGGCATGGATGCTTAAGGACAAAGTACCTAAGGGAGAGCAAAGAGTAACAGGAAAAAAATCCAGTAGTATTTTATAAAACCACAGGCTCTGGGAAAAGGTGGTGACCAAGCGGATGGGTTTACTGTTATGATTAAGCTGTATGTTATGATTAAGATGTATTTTCAAGTTGCCTAGAAGAAGGGACACCCTGGATGGATCCCACATGCTCTTCAGACAATGCTGCTTTTTATGTCTGGGCTGGCTGTCAGCTGCTGGAGGTAGAAAGCGGGCTTGATTTTGCAGGTTTTCCTCTAGAAGCTTCCTTGGGGAAGCCAGCTATTTCCTGGTTAAGGTGCCATATCTCTTGAATCGCTCTGCTTCAGTCTCTGTCATAGAGAAGCCTCTTTTGTCTGCCTGACCATGCCTGCCACAGTCTATTGGAAGGTATTTGTCAACAATTATATGTCTATTAAGGACAAGTCAATCAGGCCATGTGCAAATAGCCAGACCTCCGGGGTCTGCCTATTGATAGGGACCTGTCAATAGCCAATCCAGTCTTTTTTCAACCAAACAAGAAATTAAGCACTCACCAAAATCATTGCTAGTCTAAGTCCCTACGGCCCATTTTTATTCTCAGAGTATTGGTCTAATTTTTTTTTTTTTTTCCTGGGCTAATATTTATTTTGAATAAACAAAAGAGACTAGAAGGCGCTTGTTAAAGCCCTGTTTTAACTGTAAGAAGAATGTCTCCTCAGTGTAATTAAGAATATTACCAAATTGTTGTGCTTGTAGGTGGCTGCAGTTAATCCCGATGGCAGTGAAACTATAAAGGAATTAATAACAGAAACTTTAAATTAGCCCAGCTGTAATTAATATCTACATTATATAAATATCCACTCTTCAACCAACACAAATTTCAGACATATTTACCTATATTAGGCTGAGGAAAGTAGTAATATTATGCAATATTTTAATGCATATTCAATTTGTAAGCTCAACAGTTGATTTTATAATTACTTTGCTATTTCACACACGTGAGCAGGAGAGAGAGTGGGAGAGGCAAGACAGTGTGCTGGAAGCATGCTTTAAACAAAAGCCTCTAGCAAAAGCCATGACATGAAAAAGATGCTCCATAGGGCCATCTCCTTTGAACTGGCGGAACTCCGGTATCACAGAATACATTGGTGTTACACAACAAACAGCGGCATTAAATAACTTTGCACGGAGACCTGAAATGACCACAAATATTGAAAGCAGATGTAGTATTTAAAGCAGAAGTGATACCTGATCTGTCCTTTTTAGGTACATCACAGCTGGCTTTGTTAGTAATTACCGAAACAAACATTCTGTCCACCAGGGTTTTATTTCTCTTCATTTCTAACCTTCAGTCAGGACAAATACTGAGAGCTGAGCAATTTTTCCCTAATATTCAAGCACCAATTTAATAACCAGTAAACCGATTAATATTGTAATTCAGCATTTACCCAATAACATCCTTAAAACGCCTATTGTTTCAAATAAGGTGATGCGTTTCTGCCCTGAAGAATTAGTAGAATGCAAAGATCTATTCTTTGCAGACTACTCCATGGCCACTGGAGGATTCCTAGGTATAGCGACAGTTTTAATTTGATTACAAACTTTCTTATATTTTGAATTAAACCTTCACCAAGGGAGAGCTTTTAACTTGCTTTTTATTGCTGGCTTTTATCTTGGTCTTCTTTTAGTTACTTGATTCATTAAAAAAAATGAGAATTACCTTTTCAGTTTCTCATTTTAAAACCACAAAATACTTTTAAAAAAGTCTTCCTGACTGCGGTTCCTTTTTTAGTTCCCCACCCTCCCCCCAGACATGGACCCTTTAGAAAACTGCTTTGCTTGTTCTTTAATCTGATTTCAGCAGGTGCAGCACGTGGAGGAAAGCTTTTCAGCAGATGCTTTCGGAAAATGACCATTAAAGGCAGGCGATTTATTTCACTGTAAATATGAGCTATTTTTGCTAAGGAGCCCTAAAAAAAAAAAAATCCAAACATGTCAGTACACAGGTTTAGCACGCATGCTTCCAGCTTCTCTGAGCATGCTGTGCTGTGTCAGTTTTCACATGTAAAATCAGGTCTCAAGAGATTATTTATGTATTAATCTACAGGAGATGAATCGGTAACATTAAAAAGCCCCATTTAAAACATTTTTTCTTATATGTATGGGCACAGAACTATGACACTTAGCTCTCAGATAAGTACCAAATAAAAATTATTTTTCTGAAAGCTTTAAATTTGACTTCATTTTTACCTCCCTGAACTCAAAGGGACAATGACTTCATAGACAACTGGAGCAGTTCCTAAATTCATAAATTTTAAAGCCACAAGACACCACATCATCAGACATCCTACATAACAGAGACCAAAAATCCTACCACCCGTTTCTGCCCAGCTCCTGCTGAAAGGAAAGCGTATGAAAGCATGTATTTTTAGATACTATATTTTAAAAAAATATGCCCATCCCATCGGCATCGATGCTTATCTGGTCGATGAACTTCTTTAAAACATCCAGGGAAGGTTCGGGAGGGGCTTTTCCTTTTCAGTTTTTATTCAAGAGAGAAAGGGCAAATTTTATATTCAAAGGGCTTAAAATGCTACTCAAGGTCTGTCTTTAAATTCCCTAAAGTTTAGGGAATTTAGCGAGAAGGATGACGGCTCTCCTGCTCTGCATTCATATTTACACAGTAGAACAGCCTGCAAAGAGCATGACTCTCTAAACAGTGTGAAATGGGCTGTAATGCCTTACCGTAAAGGGGTGAGCTGAGGACAGAATATTTGCTTTTGAATTTCGGGGGTTCTGTCTGGTTTTGTGATGCATGTCGGTGAGCTTTAACTGAGTTACTTGCTATGAAATACCTTTTCTACTATACCTTCTAAAATTGCATTTTTTTAATCCTTTTTTTCCCCTTCATTGACAAGTTATTTTCTTAATCAATATTCATGAAGAAAAAAATAATGCAAGAGAAAGCTCTGTAACTTGGTAGGGCTAGAGCCTAATTCAGGACTGCACTGAGGGAGCTCACTGCTGATACAGGGGTAGCGCTGGCTCGTCTGTCCCTCTGCTGCTCTGAATTGCAAAATTCAAGACTACCTGAGAAAAGAGTTTAAACGTTTGATGAGGAATAGCACGTAATAACGCAGAGTCAGCCACCACGCGTATATTTTTCACCTCTTTTACATGAAAAAGAATGTCATTTTCATAGGCAGGAAGAGGTTATTTGGGGATGATTTTGTAAAAGGAAATGGCATAGAAAAATAAATTGCGTTGTATGCAAAATAAACATAGTATAGGCACTCCAGATTTTACGTTTGATAGTTTAACAGTGTTTTTCCCGTGAAGCTGATTTTTGTATTAGGTGGTTTCTGTTTGAAATACCTGCTTAAAACAGAACAGGGCACAAACCAACAAACAAAGAACAACCCTGCTCTAAAGCACAGAATTTCATCCCTTCCTCAGGGAGGCAGTTAAAAGGGAAGGGGTTGTGCGTGTACCTCGAGCGATTCCCTCTTCACCGAATGGAGAAACAGACTCCGTCCAGAGAGGTTGCAAAAGGGTAACAAGTTCTTGCTGTGATTTTAAACTCTGTACGGGCAACGTCTGTCTCTCCTTTGATGAGTTAGAGAGATTATTCTTCATGAAAAGCATTGCTACCCTCTGCCCTAAAGTTGCGGCGTGCTCGGTTCCGTGTCTCGCATGACACAGCTTTCTGCTCAGCAAGGACACGCACCGCATAGATTACGAGCCATGAAGTTTTCTCCTACTCTAAAACCCAGTTCAGTGAACACCGGTTTGCTACAGATGCAAGATCTTAACATATGTGTGGGAAAGTGGGCATAAAGTCACCATTTTCAGGGGGAGGGGGGGAAGTAACCCCAGCATTTTGCAACAGATGACATCCTGTTACCATAGTTATAGCTTTCTATATGAGAAAGGGATAGTGCTTTCATGTGCCTTTACTGAAAAGCATGTACAGACGAAAATAGAGAATGCAATATATTTGCATACTGTGCCGTGCCAGTACACAGAGATACAGCTCTCTGTACTGCCATACTGCTCGGAGACTGCTGAGGAATTTTTCTCATTTTACAAATTGCTAGGACGTGGGGGTTTGCTAAAAATATTCGTTTGAAGCTCGTCTCGTCCTTCGTGAGTGTTCCAATTTAGCCTCCTTTTAATGGTGTGAAACTGGGTTTTGTTAGGGCTGGGTACATGATCTCTTCTGCCCAGCGCTCAAAGGAAGAAGGAGAAAGCCTCTGATGCAGATACGTAAGAAGGGAAGAAAGAAGCAGCTTCTGATCCGGTTATTTCGTGATCAAAATTCCTTGAAACGCGCTTTGATCCAGCGGGTATTCTGAAGAAATATAGCTAACAAATAAACAAACCCAATAGAAGGGGGGAAAAAAAAAAAAAATAAATCCTTAAAGCTTTTATTCCCTCCTCGGTTTCCTTAGGCATCTTGTCATCAGCTACGGCTCGTTTCGGGAAAAAACTTCCCCAGGCTTTGGACCAGGCCCCTCCGTTGCACCTTCTTAGCAGGAGGGACTGACTTCTTCCGTGCGTGGCTTGTAGGGCACGCAGCACCTGGTGCTGAACAAGCGATAAGTAATAATAATAACTGTCCACTAAACGCATAAATGTTTTAAGTGTCTCGCGTAAGTGGATAACTTGATTCGTAAATAAACTCCGTTTCAGGAATAAGTTCATCAACATCCTGTGCTAAGTTGGTGCCTGGGGTAATATAGATTTTTTCATCCATATTCATCGCTATGCAGGAATTCCCCGGAGTTGCT
>VZTL01044499.1:8339-26660 GCA_013400535.1 Scopus umbretta | reverse complement strand
CTGGGCCGGGGCCTGCCGGCTGCTCTGCCTTCGCCCCGCAGGCCCCGGCCCGCCGCCTCCTGCGCTCGGTGGGCGGCCCGGGGAGCGCTGCGAGCCGCGCCGGGTGCTGGTAAGCTCCGGGTGAGGGTTGCCCGTCCTCCCGTCCCGGCGCCTCAGGCTCGGCGTCCCGGGAGGTCGCGGGGTTGTCAGGTCGTGCGGCGCGTTTGTGTGCTCGCCGAAGGAGGGGGTTTTCGCAGCGCCCCGCCTCCTTATCGCCGACTTCCATACCTGATCTCCAGCTCTTAACCCGAGGAGCAGACGGTTTCTAAAATGCCGGTTCCTTTAGCCCAGGAGAACCGGGCTCGGGAAATGCCAGGAGCCCTAATCCTGCAGCGCGGGCGCTGCGAGGGCCCTGCCCGAGGAAACCAGAGCTGCCCGGAGGCGGGAGAGCCTGGGTGCCTGCCCGGGGGCAGTCGGCTGCCTTCCACGTGTGGGAGAGGACGCCTGGGTCTGAACAAAGGGGTTTGTGCTGATGTTACAGTAATGGTGGCCAGGAAGCATTCTTTATGTCAACTCATTTGCTGCGGGACCAATCCATCGGTGTAACTGGTTTGATTTCAGTTCCGCGGTGGGCTGGGGAGATGCAGCAACTACAAACGCAAGGCCTTTTAACACGTGGCTTTTCGTTTCGGCTAGCAGTGCGTTGGGTGTTGGGTTTATCTTGGAGCATCCGGTCGCCCAGGATCATGAGTTTGCCAGCCAGCGATCGCGGTGGCAAGAGGTGGTGCTGAGTAGGTGGCCTTGTCCCCAGCGGTGCGCTCTCTGGCAACGGCTGGGAATCCCCAGGCAGCCCCTCAGAAGTGGAGGGGTCTTCAGATCAATGCATTGCGGAGTAGCGTCACCAAAACCACCGAGGACCCCTACCCCGGTGAGCACCGACCACCTGCCTTGCTTACTTCATGCTCTTGCTTTGTAGCTGCAGTGAGACAGCTCTAAAGTATCTCTGTCTGGAAACTAGTGGCTAAAGCAGCTATCAAGGGCCCTGCTTCTGATTTAATGTGACACCACGGCTGAGAAACAGTATTATTCCAGTGTTTTCCTGCAGCAGTGAAACCACGATCGGCTGTGCTTGGTATTTAAAATACCACGGCTGAAAGTGTGGTACATCTTACTCAAAGCTGTACTCTTACAAGGAATGATGTTAAGGTATTTTCTCTCGAGTATAATTGATCCGTATCTCTGCCTGCGGAAGTGACAAAAACTGCACCGAGTTGCTGGGGCTTTGAGAATGGTGTCATTTGCACTTTAGGAGTTCACACTGGGGGGAAAGCGTTCCAGCTGTTTGGTTATCATTCGGTTACCCTGCCTCACTGTACTTGTATGCTTCTTTCTGTATAGATCTTTCCTGTGCTTCTGCTGTCTATCCTTAATATACAGAGAGCTATTTTAAATATTTTCATTTTTTAAAGGGAATGGTTGTTAGTGTTTATAAAATAAGAGCACATCATCCTCTGGGAATATAAAATGTGACCCAATGCAAACATTTTGCTTTTTGAATGGAAAAGTACTTTTTCCTGTATTAATTACATTTTGGGATGGATAGGACAACGGCATGGGCTTTTGGGGGGAAAGAATGGCAGTCTGTGGGGTATTAAAATGAAGGGGTGAGGAACGGGGGCTTGTGGATTTCCACCACACTTTTGCAATTCCCTGACTGAAAATTTAAGTTCACAACTAAATCTCTGCCCTGACTCTAAGCAAAATAAAGCAGTTCCAGGGCTGGCAGTCCAGCTGCCATGTGGGTGTTGGAGACTGGCAGGGAATGCTGGGAAGAAAATGCCACTCTGTATAAGCTTGCTGGTCTTCCACGCACGGAGACGTGCAGACCTTGGGCCGTGGCTGTCTCTTCCTCTGGGAGCAGGAATCATCTGGAATTATTCCTGCTGGAGTAACTTGAGCTGACCAGAGGTGAGGCTTTCTTAAGCCCCGGAGTTTCTCCAGAGAGAAGATAAAAGGCGTGCGTTGCTTGAAAGTGGCTGGTGACTCTCAAAAGGCTTTGGCTGGACTTCACATCTGCCTGGTTGTGAACCTGCCTCACCCCACATAGGCTGGATTTTTTTGATTAACGCTTTGGTTTTGTTTTTATCCTAAAGGTGAGCTAAATGGAAGACCTCCTCTTTTAGTGCCCCTTTCAGCCTTGGCTGAAGGACTAAATTGTGGCCACAGCTCTGCACTATTCAATCCTCAGGTGAGATGCACAGAGCCCGGCTGACTTGAGTTTGCAAGAGAAAGCAGAGAGCTGAGTGAGGATTGGAGTCCTTCCAGTTCATCAGTTTTGCCTGGCTAAGGACGTAGGCATTTGGCTACATATGAATTCAGTTTAGTTTTCACCCTGAGAATGCTGCAGGCTCCCCGGAAAGATAGATTTCCCCACCCCACCCCCAGCACAATCACAAAATAATACAAACTTCTCCCCACAAAGTGTTGATTGTTCTATAATGAAATCGTAAGTAATTTTGTAGTCGCTTTGGGGAAAAAGCGAAAACTGTTCTTAGCACCTGCTGTATGATATCACAAAGCTACTGCTCATAATGATTCTAATATGTGAAGGCAGTTGCATAATATCATCATATTACAGTTTGTATAAGAAAAAAAAAAAATCACGGACAAGAGATTGCCAGTAGAAACTCTTCACGAATGCTATTTTTTTCCTCATTGCTGTTCCTCTGTCTCAAAATATCTTTGCATTTTCCTTGTCAGAGTCTGTAGGTTTCATTGGTAGAAATAACAGCCAGCAAATAATGAAGAGGGAAGGGAAAAAAAAAAATCACCATGTTTTAAAAAAATGCATTTTTCTATAGAAGCTAATGTTCTATAAAGAGATGCAAAAGGAAGAGAAAAAGATACTAGATAGCACAGCTGCATTGAATTGCAAGACAGCTGGAATTTTTCAATGTAACCAGATTTTAGATGAGTTTTCTTTTCATTTCTCTATAATAAGATCTTTGTAAACCACAATCCTAAACAAAATCTTCTTGGTGATGATGAAAATAGGGAAGAGCAGTGCTGCTTGTGCTGTGTGTGTGACAGTCAAAATACGAGGCCAGATCCGTAGCAGCTATAAACCTGTGTCAGCAGAGCCATGCCGTTTCCATTGGCTGCAAAGCTGCCTTGTTGCAGGCACTGAGGTATAAGGATTGCGGCATACGAAGGGACATTGTCTAGTGGTCAGGATGCCCTGAATGCCCTCGGCTGAATGGAAAAGAATGAAAAATTTCAGGCAGACCCTCTAATAAGACTTAGAGCCGAAGCAGAATTTGTCCTGGAAAATCCTGGGCAGCGCATACCACAGCAGCTACTCCAGCCTTGGAAGAAATCCAAGATGCCTCTGCCTCACATCCAGACTCTCAGTCTGACCTCTCGGAGTGATAAATAGGGAGTTCACATTTCACCCTGATCCCTCCTGAACCTGCCCCCTTGCAGAGGGCTGGGTGTAGGAGGGGTCAGGGCCCTCGTGGGCATGCAAAGGTGTGATAAAAGGAGAGAAGTTCTTGTGCACTCTCTCCCTCGCTCCCTTCCTCATTACATTCACACAGGTCAGCGTAGTCTGACTTTTCAGCAGACAGAAGAGCAAGAGGCATTTCCAAGCTATAGTTCCTGTTCTGCCACCTGCCTGCCATGTGGTCTTTAGCAAGTTACCTCATCTCTGTCGGTTTACTGATCTATAAAATGCAGTATAAATGCGACCTTACAGAAGAAAAGTACAAGTCTGCTTCCTGTTAAATATCTCATTGAGAAGCCAGTGTATTCAAATATGCTGGATACCTTAATGTGCAGAACTTGCCAAAAATAAAACCTCATGAATATCCATCTGAGGAGACTTTTTTAATGCACTTTAGCAGGATAGAAAGAGCTACTGGCTGTCTTCAGTTGGAAAAGTAGTTTCTTGACATTTTGTGCTGTACCCTAACAACATCTTCCTTTGAGCTACAAATCAGTGCTGTATTCATTTTTCTGATGTGGTTACTTGAAGTTCTTAAACTGGATCAGAACCAGTGCCTTTTGTTGTGGCAGCAGTGGGATGATTTAGTTAATGCTGGGATCGGGTGCCAAATCATGAGTTCCAACTTACTCCTATCAGTGGTCATCCATCACCAAACTTGGGGGAGTCAGGCAGAAATATAAGCACACTGACAATTTACCAGAATGATTTAAGACCTGGCATTTAAGAGTTCCTGTTGTAGTTGTTCTTTTGACATGTCTCCTAATTTGCTCCCATCTTGAAGACACTCACTACTTCAAGACTTAAACAATCTTCATCTGGGAATGAAACTCAGCAGCGGGAACCCGGGGTGGGGGGGCCTTATCCAAGGGTAAGGTTACATAAGGGCAGACAAGCCTACTTACTTTTGGGTCATCAGCAAACATAAATGTGCCCGTAGTAATGCTACATGCACTGCTCTATTGGCTTTGCCTCTCGCATGGGAAGAGAAGCCGAAAAGCAATATGCATTATTGATCAGAATGTGCAGGTGAATGAAGATGGACAAGGGTAGGTCACAACTTTATTAACTCCGTGTAGCCAGCACTTGCACAGATCCAGGGCCGAGTTACCCTGTCTGGATACCCTGGATCACAAAGAACAGCGATCCACAGATCCACCCACTCCTCCGAATCCTTCACCACGGGTTGTGGACATGCTACCAGGAAGAGACTGGGCGTACAAAGACATCAGGGCTTCCTTGCTGTCACAGGCACAGATGCCAGCAGCAGTATCCAAGGCTGCCTGTGTTGTGGGAGCTGGTCTTTCCTTCACCAGCCGTAAAGCGAGAGCCATGACTGAGCTGAAGTACTGGGACAAGAGATGTACAGTTGTCTCTCATGAACACAGTGACAGATTAGCTGCCAGCTCTCGCTTACCCTTCCCACACACACAGAGAAAAGCAGAAGAACCTGCTGGTAACTCACACTGTCCCATTACCATTTTTGGCTGCTGTCTCTACTTGTGTCCTAAACATCCTTTCTGTACGCTCCTGTGACAATCATTCACCATAGTAACAAGAAAGTGAAGAAACACAAAAGCTGCGGAAAAAAGCAGAACGCAACTAAGATGGAGCAAGTGCTATTTAAGCAGAGTGCTCTGTCGCACAGTGAAGTCACGTATCTTCTCTCAACACAGTGCTAGATTGGCTGAATAACTGAGTCTGAATCCTGTTATTTAATTGCCTCTGAATAGATTGCAGCTTTCTGAGATTCATTTGCTCTTCACAGTGAATCACTGAAATATTTTCATAGTCACAAATGTTCACAGCAAAACTGTTCAGAGAAGTATTTGGTAGTCAGAAACCCAAGCGGTATTTTTTTTTTTTTTCGTTCTGACTAGATCCACTGATCCCATGTTACAAAAAGTTTTCTCTTCTGTTGCGAGGTATTTCCCTCGCTCACCACAGAAATGACATTAGTCTGTGCTGTTGTTAAGGCTTTTCTATTAAGACCGGTATCATTAGCAACACCCTTGAAGAGTTGCAAGGAAAACCAAAGACGGCTACATAGTTCGAGTACAATAGTACTTAAAATAGATAAGTTTACATCTTGAACTAAAATTTCAACATACTTACGTGTAATAGATGTGTACGCGTCTGTGTGCATGACCGGCACCTTTTAGACCTGAAGTACATGAAGACTGGCTTTCTGTTTTCCAGAGTTATTCACCATTTCTCCTACTATATATTTTTTCTTCCATGATTAGGTGAACAAAACAATGGGACTCAACTTTTTGAGTGAGAATACCTATGAGATGGCAACTGCTTTACCATGAATACCCTCCTGCATTTGCTCAGAATTGGGTAGAGCTGCCCACCATGCAAAGCTATCAATTGAACTACTACATTCAGAGCCTGCGTTTGCTCTTTCCAAATAACACAACGTGTACAACTATATAGAAGAAAATGCACTGTCTGTTTGGATGTAAGGTAAGGGGGAATATATAGAGAAAGGCCACAACATAGCCAAGCCTAATGCGGTCCAGTGTGCTCTCTCCAAAGAGTGTCGATAATGACTTAGTAAAAAATAGTGGCCTGTGCATTGGTGAAGCGTTTTCTTCCTAAACCAGCCAGCAGTAACCTTGTCCTAGAAAATGTGAAGACGTGCTACTGTTGTAAAGATCCACTCTTCCTTTTTGATGCATTTTTAAGTGGGGGAAATGGTACTCAAATGCCCTTGAAAATCTTCAAGAACTGCTCTTGGAACATTTTCTTTCTTGGGTTTGATTTCTCTTTAGTTCATTCTTTCTTTCATTCTGTATCTATCCATATAACTCTGTCTGTTAGTCTAAAAGGCTCTATATGACAGTAATAAGAGACCAAGTTTCCTTAAAAATTTCTCCTTTAATTTAAGCCATTTTTTCCTAGGAAAGTACCACAAACAAGAAAGCTATGTTCCAAGCTCATTTGAAAGGATAATAAAACTAAGAGGGAATTTGTTTGTATTTATTTTTAAAGCAACCCCCTGAATATCCCATTTTGTCAAAGCTAAGTGAAACATTGCAAGTGTCAAGTTTATGTCTGTACCCAGTCATGATGTCTGAGCAGGCTTCAAGGTCGCAGTCTGCCAAAGACTGACACATATACTTAACTTTATGCACTCGAATCTTTCATTGACTTTAATGCAGACATCTTCACGGGATCAAGGCCGGTACTTGTGCAGATACATTAGCTGTCTCTTGTGCATCTCTGTTATGCACAGCCAATTCTGATTCTTTTGTAGTGATTTTTTTTAATTGGCTACTAGGGAAGCAGAGGAAGACTCTATTCATAAAGAATATGGTCTAAAATGGGAGAAGGATGTGAGGGAAGAGCAGAATAAGAGAAAGGACACATTTCGTCTTGAGGTGGAGACTGAATCCATTTGCCCTGTAGCCAGTGACAGGATGGTTCCACAGACGCTCCCTACTCTGAACGAAGTTGACTTGCTTCTGAACATACGCCAGCAAATTCCTAATGAATATCACTTCTCTTCCTTTACCTGCCTCCTGGCTTCTGATAGTCACAGGTTATGTCCCATAAAAATGCACAGAAACAAACAAACAAAAAAAGAAATCCCAAAGCAAAAGCAATTTCCATGCAACAGATTTGTCCGAGGGTGTATCAGTGACAGCTCCAGAGCAGAAGTTTACAGCTAGTTTGAGGTGCTATCAGCATGCCAGGACCAAAAAGGGACCAAATGAGCCACGGTGTGAGGGAGAAGATGTCAGCCTAGACACAGCACACAATATGACTGGGATAAAGAAACAATGCAAAAACCAGCAGTGGCTAACAGATGAGGTATTAGGCCTAGCCGGGAGAAGACAAGGGCTTAAATCAAAAAGACATCCTGATGAGACTGGATGTAAGCTGAGCACACAAGCCTCCGACGAGGGATGTGAGAGGTGGTTAGACGAAACACTGCAGGAATTCATACATAGCGAGCAGTGCAGGAGTTGGAGCAACAGGACGGGAGAGGTGGTTGCAAAGGGATTTTTCAGCACTGTCAAGGAAATTGGCCAAACGCTCCCTCCCGGAGGCAGTGTCATCAGGGCAGCATATGGCAAAAGTGAAAAAAAAAAAAAAAAGGAAGGAAACTAATGGAAAAAAGAGACAAGAATATTTGAAGAATCTAGAAAATAGTCCCAGAGCAAGGCAATCACAACGTACACATACTCAAAGAAATCTAGGTCTTAGAGGTGGGGGGTTTTAACTGCTCCTTTTCCACAAGCTTTGTAACAAAGATCTTCCTGTAGCAAAAGAGAGACGAAGCGAGGAATGAGCTCAGCTCTTAATGCTTAATTCTGTCTGTGTAAAAGTACCCCTCTGTGCCCAGTGACAGCCACAGCCCAGTGCACCGCTTAAGCCTTGGCTTGGGGTGAGGTTCATCCAGTAGGCTGTGCAGAGATCCTGCAGTCAGGGGTTAGTCTGGGAGCTGAGTCCAGGGAAAAATCTCTTCTGACCAACAAGGAACAGGCACAATGGTGGCCTGAGATGGTCCCAGACTGCTCCTGTAAACACTGGGAGCTTGGGCCACTGTGAAAAGCACAGGGGACAAAGGAGTGACAGAGATTGAGCTTAATCCTTTGCATTACTAACCCTCCTCGAGTTCATGGGGAGTCAGGAAATGGGAGTGGAGTTCAAGGGTATACCTCCATGGCATCATCTAATCGTAACTGGAATATGGAAAAAGCACTTGGGATTTTCATATACAGCCCTAGAACGGGTGGCTTACTGGCAGATGTGCTCCTGGTGGCAGGGAGCCAGCATCTAAAACAAACAAGGCAAAAGCAAGTATCTTAAATTCAGTATAAATATAGGGACCCGGACAGCACGTTGAGACACTTGGAGGCAAGAGTGGCCAAGGGAAAGTCTTTCAAGAGCAAGTAAATCGCTTAGTAATTTTAGTTACTTTCTAAATCCAGGGCTTAGGAACTCTCCTTCTAACTCATCGGGATGCTTTTGGAAGCGTTTGCTGAGTTACAGAAGGAGTCTGTGGACAATCTGGGATTTCAAGCCTCATCTTTGGAGCTGGTGTAGGCCATAAGCTCTTCTCCCACATACATATTTTTGTAATTTCTTCTGATGGTGTAATGTGAAAAGATTTTTATATTTAAAATATTTAAAATATTTATCCTACTAACATGATACAAAATAGTCAATAATTTACATATATTTACATCTAATGTTCATTTATAGGCAGACAATTATAAATTTATCAGTGTGTGTGCATATGGCTGTAACATATGATTAATACACTGTCAGCATAATCTAACGGCTCAGAACCATCAGTTGTGCAAATAGTCCTTTCTAGCCATGATTCCTACTGCTATTTAACCTTTCTCCTTCCCTGCCTCCCTCTCTTTCGCAGTCTGTCTGACCCGACTCGCTTCAGTAACCTGCCTTAAAATAGCAGGCAAGGCCTGTGCAATGGCGACTCTTTTTATACGTATTTCACAATGCCTAAAAAAATTAGGGGATCCGTTCTCTGAGGCTTTTGGATACGAGAGGAATAGAAGTTAGCAAAAATGTTCCCTTCTCCCAGAAATCTTCATGCGCAACTAATAAAAAGAAGTCCTTCAGAGTCACGCTCTCGATTCACTGTCCAGCCTTAGCTATTAAATACCTTAACGTACCATTTTCTGGCACACCGAGAGTCCTTTTTGGTCTAGGACTCTGTCAGATCTTCGTCACGTCTACCAGAACGCGCATGAGCACTGGGCCTCATCACACAGCATCTGCAGTGGCCAAAGCGTATCGCACCGTCGCACGTCAATCAAGTGGTGAGACCACATAGGAGCCTGGCCACAGAAGAACAGCAGCTATCCCAAATAACTTTCCAGGTCTCTTAGGTGGAAAGGAGCTGAGCTGTCAAAGTCCAGTTCCAACTATCCGCTGTAGGAATTCTGTTTTCAATAATCTTTCCCAAGAACAGAAGATTAGGTTTGGTCGTACAGCAGAGATGTCTAGCGTATACATGAGTAATGTCTGTATCATTGCAGCGCTGACTCACATTTCATGATACACTATATTTTGCATGCTTTATGGCCAAATCCTGGATGTTTTATTTGATGCAAGTGATTCTTCATCCTCAGAATAGTCCTATTGACTTCAGGGGACTCTCTGGACTTCCCATGAAAGTGAAGTTTATAGTCTCACTCATGTTCCTCATGGCCCAAAGCACCAAGCTGACCTTCCAGGAGGTTCTGCATGGTTGTGAGCAAAGCAGTTGCCTTTTCTCTGTTTTCCTCTCGTGATACTTGCTCCTCTCCCAGCACTGAAGTAGACGAAGCAACACTTATGGTATGCACTAAACACTTCCAGACTGCCTTGGTCAGGGACAGACACCTGTCTTATTTCACACGTTCTGCTTCCTGAAACCCCTGCTTGGATTTACACCCCGGGAAATTGCTAAATTTATGGATGCTTAATTTCCCTCCCTTTCTGGATCCCTATTCCTGTGTTTTGTCCAGCACATGAGAACTGAAATATTACTGTAGTGTGTTTCTGCCAGCCGCTGTTTTGTTGGTGACCACGTAACAAACCCACCACCCGCAAATGCCCAGACCATGCTTCAGTTCATTCCTGCTCACGAACTACTTGCGTATCGCCATGCTGAAAGCCGTGTACGTATCTAGATCTGACCCCTCTGCCTAAGGAATTAAAATATTAAACTGAGAATTTGTAATAAGCTTTCTGAGGGATGCCTGCTTTCCATCTTCTCATTTCATTTCCTATCTCCATTTCTTGGCACTCTCAGTATGGCTTCGTCTTTTCAATCCATGGGTGGTTTTGTTCCAGTGACATGTCAAATGATTAGCCCTCTTTCCTCAAAAAAAATTCTGATCTGTGATTAAAAAACCCCCAAACTAAACGTTCCACGTTTTCAGCAGAAAAGTATTTGACGAAAATAAGTTTTTGTCTGTGAAACACACTGTTCACAAAACTTTCCTTTATATGAAAAATCAGTTTTTCATCAAAAATGTTTTCATCAGAGAGTTTTTCTCCCAGCTTTTTATTCAGTATGCAGTCCTGCTAACAGTTACTGAGGTGCAACATCTGTTGACTTCAGTCAAAGTTGCACCCCAGTAATTGAAAGCAGAATTCGGTCTGTTCTTTGTGAGGTGTGTTGAATGGACAAAATCTTGCACTGACTGAAGTGTTAGTCTCAGCAGTGAAGTGATCCTCTAATTTAATCCTCCACTCTATTCACGTCTCCGGTACGAAATGTTTAATAAACTGCAGCTTAATGGTAAGGGTGAGTTACCCATCAGCGTGCTTCTCAGCCAAAATTGTTAAGTAAACTACTCTTAATAGTAGGTTTATGTTACCATTTACATTACTGGGTAAAAACTAAATTGAAGTTTTTATGTATTATGTGTTACTTACATAATAAGCTACATAAGTAGGTTTGTTTTCTCAGCTTCCTCAATTTTCATGTTGGGTATTGCTTGATTTTCCATATTACTGGTAAATTACGAGTGCTGTTTTTTCTTTTATATAATTCATGTATCCACGCAAACGGATTTTGCATCTGGTGTGTAGTTTCCTGGGATGTGAAAAAGAATCTCCCCAAACCTGTAATTCTGTGGGGGCTCTGGTCCCGACATACTTGACATTTCATCATTCCCGGATTCAAACTTGCCTTTCATGTGTCTCGTACCACACATAACAAGCTATACTTTTACATTTTTATGTTGTTTCTTCCTCACCAGGGTGGGTAAGTAGCTATATTGAACATACGATGAGATTTTAAAACATAAGTACTCTTAATGTTAATATATTATATATGCATATACTGTATAATTACACATTTAAATTTAAATTACATTTTTATTTGTGTGCTAATGACTTTATCCTTTCTTGTGGTTCTTTTAGGCTTAAATAGTTTTGTGCTTGTTTCAGTAATTTGCTGATCAGTAGAGTTTAAGCTCCTATTCTGATTTTTTTGCTACTGAGAAACTTCATATTGAAAATGTTCAGCTATACTTAAGAGGTAAGTTTTATGAATGCATTTCCTCTGAGAACAGTGAAACGAAACTGGTAAGTTGCCTGCACTATATTTGCAACCAGCACCTGATCTACCGGATGTCTGCAAGTCAAAAAAAAAAACCAAAAACAACTGAAATTATCTT
Source organism: Scopus umbretta (assembly GCA_013400535.1). Lineage (NCBI taxonomy): Eukaryota > Metazoa > Chordata > Aves > Pelecaniformes > Scopidae > Scopus > Scopus umbretta. The sequence goes on along the minus strand of VZTL01044499.1, from coordinate 15,026 downwards.
GCAGAATAATTCGTTAAAGTTTGGATCGAGTGGAAAAATACATTTCTATACCCATTTTATGAAATTAAATACTTTTGGTTCTTGTTTTTGAAAATTCTGGCATGAATAGAAACATTCTCAAATAATTGCAAATCTATTGAATGTTTAAATAACTTTTGTTTAAGTGAAACTATTTTATTTTGAAGTGACAAAGATCTTATACCTGTTAGAAACATTTAAATAAAAGCAAAGTTGTGGTCTCACTGCGTGCCAAAAATATTAGGTATAATCTTTCAGCATACAAGTAGACCCAAATTAGTAGTGTTGTTCGGGGGAATTAAGTTTTATAAGCATCTGAAACATGAAGCCTTTGTGTTTCATACTTAGATTTTTGCCAACAGCAGTTTTGTACTAGTCCAATGAGAGACCTCGCCATTAATGACTTTTTAAAAGAAGCAAACAAAATATTTATTATCTAATTAATTATAAATTTTAATCGCCTGCTGTAATAGCATAGATTTTCACAGGCGTTTTTAAAAGTCTTGACCTGTTTTAACTCAGTAACAAAAAATATTCATATCATTCTCATGATCTTTGTTTTAAATTCTTCCTTCTAGGTAACAAGTTATTTCTATGAGCAGTTGATTTCAAAAATCTCTGTAATACAATTCTGCTGGACCCCAGTGTGTTACCCCAGCAATTACTTGGTCTGTTAAATTTTTGCATCAATAGGCAAACACACAAGTCTAATATGCAGAATTCACGTTGTGGTGTTAAACACTGGTAGAAAAAAATGCAGGTGGTACGACAGCATGGAACAATTCACTGAACAGTTTAAAGCTGATTAAATTGTGTTGATCGATCATTCTAAATAACGGAGGAGGAATAAAGCTGAATATTGCGAGGAATGGGGATGGGGCATGATTTTTCAGCAAGAAAAGCTTTCCTGGCTGAACATTAAAAATATAATGTGTTAACAGAGTCTTAAAATCAATACACCATGAATTAGCAGTCAGCAGAGAACAGCCAGATGACAAGGGGAATATGATTCATTTCTTAGAATGACTAAGATCTCAGGCAGCTTGTTGAGCAGAATATTTGGAGGCTGTGAACAGAGGTAAAAGAAATTCCTTTAATTTGATCTGGAAGTGTGTTTATGACAGACGTAAAGCACTTGAATTCTACTGAGGATTTCCTCTTGGGCTGCAGTCTTCCTGACTCTGCTCTTTACAGCTGTTCTTTAAGCACTAACTACTGAGCCAGACAAGCTAGTCCTCTTACACCTTAATGCATGAAAATGAAGTTTCCTGCTCTAGCTGAGTAATTAGATAACCCAGCACTGACAAAATCATGGTAATGAAGTGAAGAGGAAAGGATCCCTCAATAATCAGATCCTTTTTCAGGGATTTAAAAGAAAATGCATTTTGATGTTTTTCAAAAGACACTCAGCCATCTTATTCTACCTCTTCCCTTTCTTTCATTTCAGCTTAAAAATTACAGTTTGTTCATCAGAAGCACAACATCCATAGGTGTTCTGGATGCAAACGAATGTGGATTGCCTTAATATGGGAAGTGACAGCCCCTGGCATTTGTCTGAATATTAATGCTGAATTGGATGGAGAAATCATTATGGCTGATGTTTTTGGTTATTAAGTTTAAAATGTCAGAAGCCTGAGTTTAAGTTTTCATGACAGCAACAAATGTTTTTGTAATTTTTTTAATGCTTAAATTTCAATTTAAATTCAAATTTCCACTTCATTGTTTGTTTTGGTTTTTTTTTTTTCTTATTTTGGGGGCTTTCAGACTGTCCAGGAACTTTCATTTTTGGTGGGTTGGGAGAAATCTGAAACCCACTTTGAGCTGGGGGCAAAATCTCTTTGTCTGTAATTGCAGCTAGCACCTTTTCTTTTTGTGCAATCAGCCTATCTGTCTCTATTTCTCATGTGGTCGTAGAGGACAACCTTTTCAGAGGAGCTCCTGGCCAGTTTTTTGAGTACTCCCAGCCTGGGCCAGATTTTCAGAGCTGCATCCTGCAGTTCCCACTGTTGTGTTTACAGGCAGACGTTCAACCAAGCCCTCAAGCTGTTGAGTTCTTTTGAAAACCTGGCCACACATTTCTGTATTGGCTTCGGAGATAAAAACTGGGCACTAACACTGCGTCGTTGAGCTCTTCGGCTACTTCTGACCTTAGAGGACATCTGCAAGTTCTGGTGGTACACACATCAGGACTGCAAGCTGTCTGAGAGGTCTGGAACTCTGGACAGTCTCGTCTTGCGTGGAAGTGGGTGTTGGAGGACACTAAAAGACTTCGGCATGCGACTGGCGCCAGTCACCGAAAGGTGTGCTCTTGTATCCCATGAAGTTGTGGCCACACAGCCAGGCCAAATGTAGGTGCAATCCCACTCTGTTAAACTCTAGATCTTAAACGCCTCTCTCTTAATTTTCTAAGGTGTGTGTTTTCCTTCTTTAGCAAAGTGCCACCTGTTAGCGACCTCCTGGTTCTGCAGGTGGAGTGGTGACCCTTGCTGTAGTATACCTCACTGAGCCCTGCAATGAAAAATAAGGTCTGAAGGTCAGATTTGAAGAGGATGAACTTGAGCTCGGAGGGAAGCACTCCTGATGGAGCAGAGGAGAATGATCGGCTCCTTGTGCAGAGTCTTGAGAGATGCCCATGCTTGGCAGCAGAAGGGAGTACGAGGTGAAGCAATCTGCTGAGAACAGGGAGGGAAATTCTGGATGTCCTTTGAAGATTAATAACTCAGTAACCTCAGTAGGAAGTTTGATAGGTACAACCACAACAGCAGAAATCTCTCCAGCACACGGGCTGTGCTTTTGAGCATTAGTCCCTCATTCGTCAGCCCTCCCATGCAGAGCCTCCTGCCTGATGAACTGGAGCCGCGTTGCTGTGCTTGGTGTGAGATCCAGTACAGGGAGGTGCCGATTACTGCTGCGAAGCCACAGACACCCCCCCACACCAACACTTCTTCAACCCTACTGTTCTTGCTGCGAGTGGTAGCAGGTCCCCAAACCGTAAATCCTCTCACGTGTACAGCCGTGGGTGGCTGTACGCATGCAAAATGTCAGCTACGCTTGAGGGATAACATATTCAGAAGCACCTAAGTGACTTAGAAGCTTGAGTCCCCAGCAATTCCGACTTCCATGCAGTCTCTAAATTGCTTTGACTTTCAGAAAGACTCGGGCTATTCAAATCAGTTTATTCACTTCTAAAAACGTTCCCGCTAGTGTTTAGCAAATAACGGTATATTCCCTCTGCGGGGGACTGGAGTGAGTAACAGCCTGCTTCTCTTGAGTAATGCAGAGAACTGAAGGTCTGTCCCCTGCTCACATCATTTGTTTTGGTAGAAAATGTGCATGTTTTTTTCAGGACTTCTGGAGTTCCTTGTGCAGGTGTCTGTTCCCCATTTTAATTCTGGTTTTCTCCTCCTCTTTCTAACACTTCAGACTTTTAATTTGGTTGGGGGGGGGGGAGGGGGGAATGGCTGTTTCTTTCTTATTTATCGTGGCAAAGAATGGGGGATGGAGGCCAGCTTTCTTGGATTCTTATATTCAAAATACCTATAAATAATTAGTTACAGGGACCTAGCTTCCCCCTCCTTTTAAGGCCTAATTTAGGTTCTTTATCAAAATGATTTAAAATGCCTTTCTCAGTAGGAAACCATATTTCAGAGCTTATATTTATTAGACTTCTCAAAAAGTGTGTTTTTAATGCACATCCTGACTTTCTGCCAAAACTGTCCACTGTAACATTGGGACTGGAGCAACCCTTTGTATAGGGAGTTATATTTATTAGATTTTTACATATTGATACAGAGCAATTAATCTAAATAAATCATACACAGAATTGGCACATAAATCTCCCAGACTTCGCTACTCACTGTACTATATTACTCTCCTGACAACCTTTCCTCAAATACAGAAAAACTTTCCTCTTGGTGTACTTTTTTCTAGTCCTCTTAAAGTGTCAGTGATTTTCCTGGGCTGCATAGCTTGTTTGTTGTTGTGAGCTGTAGGAGTTTGGGCTGCGGATTTTGGTTTCTTATGTAGGGACAGGAAAACCTTACTGCATTTTAAAGTAGAGCCAAGAGCCTCGAACTCTGCAAAATGTGTGAGGATCATGAAGTAGTAAAGCAAAGGCAGATTTCGTGGTGGATGGTTGAATATCTGAGTATTTGAGCATATGAGCCCATGATGGCACTGAGAGGAGATTACTTCTGGTTTCTTTCTGGTTTAAGTACAACATTTCTTGTGCTGGATGGCTAGTTTGAGGAGTACAGTTTGCTTCGGCAGCTTCAGGACTCCCCAAATCGGTGTATGTGCATGTGTGTATATGGATTGGACCCATCCATTCTGGGACACCCTCTATCCTCCTCCCAAACGGTTTCCTGCTCTCTGAGCAGAAGTTGCAAGACAGTCTGGGCCTAATTACTTTAAGCAAATATAAAACCATAAACCTGGTCATGCGTGGGTATGATTCCGTGTAACCCTCTGTCAGTTTATACCAGCGAAACCTCTGCCTGGCTCTATTTTGAATACCTCTCAAATCCCGGGGATGTGACAGCCTTCTCCAAAAACTGAAGTTCAGTCTTTCCCAGTGACGGTTGAAGAGCTGTGGCTTTCCAAAGGGATTTTGTAGTACCGGGGACCATCACTCCAGAAGGCTCTGGTGTTTCTGACGAAAGGGCTCTGACATCGAGGCAGTACTCTTGAAAGTTCAGAGTTTGGAAAGTGGGAGCTCTGTAAGAAATCATTACAGTAAAAGGTAGAACAGATTCTAGCAAGTGTTCAATCACTCAGCATGGTGCCACTTAGAGGCAGAAGACCTTAAAACAACCAGCAAGATGTCTGCAGAAGAAACCTCTGCTGCCAGCTCTCGGCACTCTATCCTGTCATTCGACGCCTTTCATCTTGGGTAAGTTCGGCAGATGGGTTGCAGTAAAGGCTGGGTCAGCGATCAGAGCCGGGGCACTGCTGCCGAGGCTCGGTTCAGATGTCGCGTGGGAAGGGGCTGGCTTGTGCCGCGCACCGAAATAAAGCCAGGCCTCAGGAAAGACTGGGGGCTAACAGCTTGCACTGCACCCCGCTGCGTAACCCACCCCTCCTCACGTGGTTTGGGCTCTGAGGTAGGTGCGGGTGGCTGGTGCAGACGGTGCAGCTCTTCCAGTCCCCTTCGGGGGGGAAGGGTTTGGAAGCCAGGATCGGTGGGCACGGTTTCCACCCGCAGAGCTCAGGGAGACACTGGTCACAGCCGTGGGGGTACCGGGGTCCCACCTCCTGCAGGAGAGCAACCACGGTAGGTGAGTGGGCCAGTCATGAGAGCAGCAATGAAATGGCCAGCAGGACGTCTTTTTATAGTGTCCCCTGCTGCCCGTGAAGCTCAAAATGCCTCTAAGCTAAACATTTTTTTCCTCTAGTTGAACTATTTTTCCTCTAGTTGAACTATTTGAATTAGCAATGCCAACAGCCCTACGTTTAGAGGATCAGTTCAGAGGTCTTACAGGGCAACATCTCCCACCCAGCCACTTTCCTCGATGTGTGAAATGGCGTTGGTCTTTTAACTATATGAGGGCCACAGCCATCCTTTTATTCAGTAGAAAAAAAATAGAAAATAGCCAATTAAATGCTAAGATAATTTTCCTGGTTGAAAAACCGATGTCTTATATGAAGATGCCCAATTTAGAAATGGGGAAATTGAGGCACAAAGTTGCAGTGACCTGCAGGAGGCCATCAGTGACACTGCATTCACCTCTGACTGGTGTCCAGCTGTTGCCGTCTCCTAGATCTGTCACGGGGAGCACATTTGGGGAAGAAAACAAAACAAGGAGACCCTTCGTTTGCAAAAAAGCTTCTTACAATGCCCTCCTACTACAGACTGGTCCAATGGGAGGACGGACGGGTTACTCCAGCCCTGCTCATTGCCAAGGCGTCTCCTGTCATATTGGCAGTTCATGGTTTGATGGGTAGCTGTCAGGCCTTCCTCTGGCCAACTCTGTGTAAAAGGGTGATGGGATTAATCCGAACGTTCAGCTCTAAGTGCACTAGAGCAAGGAGGATGTAACTCTATTTATTACTCTTTCTGTTAAGCAGTTTTATTCATAAAGGGAATAAAGACATACAGGTAAAGAGCAATATGTACCACTGGTAATTTTAATGAATGATGACTCTGACGTTTTTCCTACTTAATGTTCAAACATTTTTTTTTACATTCTACCTTAAAAAAAAAATCATAAAATAGATGTAAATTTGCCTCAGGAGAACAAATTTGTTTGGATGGTAAACAAAGATTCTGGTTTTCTTTTGATTGTTTTTTACTTGAAATATACGTGAGTGTCATAAAATATTTCCGTGTACTTTCAAGAATAATTGAAGCATATGTACCCAAAGTGTAATACTTTTCATAATGGTTTCAGACTAAATTATCCATTATATGGGACTAACACATAAAAGCCTTCCTCTACATCAAGTGATAGATCAAAGGGAGGAACGATGGCTTGTCCACATGCATAAACCACACCTCTCAAATTCTGAGAACAAGGATACGCAGTCTGCATTTTAACTACATCTCCATGACATGAAACGGTATTCCTGTGTCTCCTACTGCGGGAGAGTCGGGTAGTCCTGGCTACAAAGATTTCCTTTTACATTTTTCCCCTCTTTTTTTTTTTTTTTTTTTTTCTCTTTTTAAAGAAG
>VZTL01044497.1:25935-38812 GCA_013400535.1 Scopus umbretta | reverse complement strand
GGGGGGGCGCGGAAAGTGCTCTAATCTAGTGGATTCCTAGACTAATACCTGACCAAACTCCTGAGATTTAACACAGCAAGTAAGAATGTTAGATTGTGAAGCCACCCCAGACTGTGTCAAGAGTTCTAGCCCAAAGGACAAAGCTGCATTAAGAACTGTAATGTATGTAGGAACTTCTGTGCAATTCCGTTATCTTCACATGGGAGGGGGAAATGACACAATGAAGATGTCTGTGTGACAGGCATCGACAGGAGGAAGTTGTGCCATGGATTTGCTTCCATGGAAGATAACAACAAAATTGGGGGTTTGGTCTGCCTCACAAGATACAGTACTGAGACCTCCCTGCAGTATTAATATACAGTTTCCAGCTCAAGCCTGTCTCATTTTGTGCTAGGTGGAATAAAAACAACTTCTTGAATTTGCTGTTGCTTTCGATTATGTGAATAGATCTGTTGCTACAGGCAATGCATTCACAATTAGATCCATTCATTTGCCATGCTGCTTAGAGAGGGCTGAATCTTCTCCATGCTTTTTTTATTTAAGTGACTTGATTAAAGCACATAAGCAAAACCAGCCATTTCTGTCCCCCCCAAGGAAAGAACTAGCAAATGTTCAGGGTATCAGTGTTCCTTCTTTTTTTGCATTACACTGGAATTTTTTGTAAAATGCATTTTTCTTACTGAAAGGAATGGCTAATAATTTACAACAAACTATTAAATATATAAAAAATACAGAGATAAATGCAATATATTTAATTTAGAACCTTTTGTTCTGGGAAGGTCAGGTTTTTTAGATAGACATAGTCCATCAGGCCAAACACTCGCAGACTGGTATTTGATACAGTTCTGCTACACATTTTCTCATTCAAACATTCTTTAATTTCTGTTTTTCACTTTATATTAACAACAGCAAAAGGCCCTGAAGAATTCTAATTTATGTCTATGGCTAGTGATTTCAAGATTATTTTCTGTGACAGGTACTAGCCTGTGCCAGTATGTATTGCCACAATTTAGTGATTGGTTTAGTAATCTAATTCATTCATTTGCAATGCAGATCACAATTGATCTTGAATATATGTCTGCAGATTAAATAGTTCCATAAAAAATACCCACTTAAAAAAAAAAATTCTGTGATTTCTACCAGACAATTTTATGTTCAAGTTAATATATAGTGGATAAGCAAAAAAAGTTACTAGACATATCTCTAAGAAGACTAGGAAGAGCTCGTAACAACAAAAGTAGTAGTTAAATATTAGACCATTTCATACTTGTAATTAAAACTAATTAATCTTTTCAATGACACAATGGCATGCTTTCTACTCATAAGCTGATAATACTCGAGGAAGTCTGAAACAAAATAAACTATTCTTCGCTTATTTGCTACCTGGACAAAGATCAATAATACCTCAGGGCAAATACAGTCTATAGCTTATCTCTTAACGTAATTCAAATTGAAAGGAAAAATCTGCCTAACGGCAAAAAAGCACAGAACGGTACATTAAAGAAGGATTTTGTGAGACACTGTATATACATCAAAAAATCTAGGTAGTATGTGTATGCATATAGTAAGATTGCCCTTAAAGCTTCCTTAACACCATTAATATAACTCTGAGTTACCTCAGTATGTGCAGTAATCACGGTATATTTTTGTGCATTGGATAAAGACAACTGCAAAAACTGAGGCTTTAAATGCAGATGCTTGAAGTTTTGCTTCCTTAGTCATTAATGTCTTTCAGTAATTTACTGCTATTCAACTATCCTCAGCCAATGGGAACCAATAGGTGTAACTGCCTCCCAAAAGTGGTTTTCATAGCGTAGTATCTTCCAGCAACAGTTAATTCAGAGCCAGCCTTCATGTAATTAGTTAATAAAAGCAATTGGAGACATTTTTCAGGGTGATCACTTTATACTTGGAAAAAGTCTTGTGTTTTTGAATCATAGGATCATAGAATCACAGAATGGGGAACACCGCTTGTGACCGGCCGCCAACTGGATTGAACTCTGTTCACCACCACTCTCCGGGCACGGCCATCCAGCCAGTTTCTAACCCAGCAAAAGGTGCACCTGTCCACACCATGAGCCGCCAGCTTCTCCAGGAGAATGCTGTGGGAGACAGTGTCAAAGGCTTAACTAAAGTCCAGGTAGATAACATCCACTCCGTTTCCCTTGTCCACTAGGTGGGTCACCTTGTCATAGAAGGAGATCAGGTTGGTCAAGCAGGACCTGCCTTTCATGAACCCATGCTGACTGGGACTGATCCCCTGGTTGTTATGAATGTGCTCATTNGCCTTCCTAATTTCCTCTCTGCATGACCTAACGAGATCCCTGTACTCTTCTTGAGTCACCAAATTGAATTGCAATTGAATTGCATTTCAGTTGCTGTCTGGTTCATGCTGATGAAGAAGTGGTTAGAGACAATTTGAAAAATGTGTGTGTGTGTTCTGGTGGTTTTCAGAAAGAAAATGGTGCCTGCTTTTCTGTCTGCCATTTCCAGAAGTGTGGCAGTGCCGAATGTGCTTTAGTTGGACATATTATGGATGGGTCAGATATAGGAGCAAGTCTTGGACAGTCCAAGACAAAGGATAAATGCTGGCTCTGTTTTGCAGATCTCTGTGTGTTTGAAGGGCATGCATTGTGCTACAGAACATCCGCCTTCTTTAAACTGCGTAATTCTCACCAAACATGGTGCTGTTCAGAGTAAAAATAGTGATCCCAAGTCTTGAACTGTTGCCTAGACTGGTGGGAAGAAGCCAACACTGTTAGGAGTAGCGCAAGAACTGTTAGAAAAAGAAGTCAAAAGGTGTGCTCATCTGTTTGAATGCACAAGAAGTCTTTTCAGGATATTTTTGAGTATTGCTAGTAAAACAGCACTTACTTGCCTTAGACTGTGATTGCTTTATGTATCTATTAAAAGTAAACAAAATAATGCCTGAAAAGACATAATTTGCTCTTGATGAGACTAATCATTGAAAATTTCAAATGAGAAGAAAAATTTCTTGCTGAAACTTATGCGAAAACTGAGGAGATTAAAGACTGTTTTGCTACCTTCATATTTAGGCTGTTGCCATGTGAACAATCTCTTGAAATTTCTTAGTACATTATATAAAAAAGGAAATTAAGACAAGGTAAATATGTTGTTTAACTATGGACATTTTTGCTAGACAAATTAGAATGTTTGAACAAAATTATAACATAATTTACATTTTAAAAATTAATATAAAATTTGATCCCTTCAGTATACATAGTAGACAGGTAAATGTTTAGGAATTTTATTTAACAGTCTGAATGTATGGATTTACAACTGTTCTTATTTCTGGTAAGTAGCATGATACAATTCAGCCAAAGCTGAATTTCAGGAAGGTGGATACACAAGTGAATATGTGTGTTACCAGAGGAGCCATTTACAGCACAGAGACTACTAGTAAATATAACAATGTGAAACGTATTGGACAACAGATGTGTAACAATTATTATTCATAGTTGTTTCAATTTTCATAGTCCCCGGATTCATATTCTTCCTCATCTTCATCATCAGAATGGTCATAATAGTCCCCATATTCAATGCTGTAGCTTGTGCTTCTACTGCCAGCAGTAAATGAAAATGCAGGAGATGAGCCTGCAAGACACAATTGAATCCAGATTAAATTAGCTGTAGGTAGGAACAAAGAGGAAAGTATGGGTTTGGATCTGTACGGCAAGCTCAGTGTTTCTGAATCCTTGTTAAGTGATCTGTTAGGAGAGGGTTTTTATTCAATCACTTAACCTCACACCATCAAAGCTCATGGTATATGAACAAATTTCTGTATCATTCACATTTTAAGATGTTGAAAATATATTTAATTCCCAATACTAGTAAACTATGAGTTCAGTCCTTTGGAGATCCTATGCATCTGAACATATGACCCGAGCCAATAAAGCTTGGAAAAGCACTTGCTGAAACAAGGTACCTGACAAACCAGACCATTGACAAACTCCCTTAGACCAGGAGGCAAATACAGGACAATGCATCTTTAATACTGCATTTGCCAGGAAACCCAGTTCTCCCCAGAGGAAGAAGGATGTTATTCTGCAGGACTGGCCTCAATGCAAAACAATAGTAAAGCTATTTCTTAGATCTTTCCAAACACTCTCATTAAGGAGCAACAACTGTTTCCTTCCTAACTTTTTAAAAAATAAACAGCTCAGCAGAACTGCCATGGCTCAAAGGCTCCCTCAGCCACAGCAGCTGTTGTTCTGGGTGCGAGCTCCTACTAACATCAAAAGACTTCTGTAGGACAAGGATAGTGGAATAAGATGTGTCGTCTGTGTGGCTATAATCCACAGCTTTCTGTTTTCTGGAAGCTGGTATAATTTGCAGCAAAATATTACAATATTAACATGTAAGTATTTTTTTACCCAGAATTCATAAGTACTTCTGACTTTTAAATATCTAGGACTGCATCTCCTGTTAGGGGATAAAGTAAAAAAGAAACACAGAAAAGTTAAGATACGGACATCTTTTGGTAATTTCTCATATCCTTCATTTGCTTTCTGAAAAACCCGCCCTTTGCTGCCTGCTTGTATGCATTTTTATATTTTTAACATGCAAATAAAAAAAAATACCATCAATGACTTTCAATCTTGCGGAGGCGTATGTTGCACCATACTTATTTTTGGTGTGGCAGATGTAAATGCCTTCATGTGATTTTTTGAGGCCTTGAATCTGCAGCCAGCCTGTCACACCATACTTCTGAGGCCCACCTCTTGCCTTTGAGAAGAGAGAAAGAAATAGTTGAAATTAAGTAGCTAGGAGACACCATGGTATTTCTCAAAAGAGTTGTGGCTGGATTAAACATAGTTCCAGTCTTTGCTTTTTGTATACTGCCTTCATGCTTTGATACTCTTTGATTCTGCTGCCTTATATTTTAACGCCGTATTGCCTCTGTGCCTCCGAGTTCATGCTTTCCCTGCTCTGCTCTTTAAACCTCACTGCCCTTCACAGTGTTCTGATTCCTGGTCCTTTCGATGCTTCTGCTTCCCAGCACTCCTCCTGTCTCTTGTCCCAGCACCACTTCTTGCTGCTGCTGCTTCAAAGCATTGCCACCTGTTCTCAAACTCATAAATTTCTTCAGGATGGTAGGGGGGTCTGGGTGAGTTGTTCAGGGACGAGGGGCCTGACCAAGCTGGCGCTCGGCATCCAGGTTTTAGTAGATTGGCATGAGATACCATGAGCTTTCACCCTTCCTTGACAGTCAGTTTCAACTTACTCAGGCTAAAGCCTCTTAAAGGGGTGAGCTTTCTTTTCCAAACAGGTAACACAAAACCACTAACAAATGTTAACAGAGGTGTTCTCATGCTGGCTTTATTAATGAGCTAGGTTAACAGGGTTCAGTTTAGCTGCTGAGGTGACCAGCATGTGGGTGTGGCTCCTTGCACCATTTTTTCTGAGCAACTTTTCAATCCACTAATCCCACTTCTGTTTATGCCGTCTCTGGAAATGTTTCTAAATAACTTAGACTCTTAGTACTTCAGTACTTTTCGTACTTTAATTAGCTTTTTCTGTGCTTTTTCTGTCTACCTTTTTGTTCAGGTTATGCCCCATGTCCATTAGATCGTCTCATTTTGGGGTTGTGTATCCAGAGATTTTCCATACATTTCTCTGCATGGTTTCTGTTCGTATTCTTTGTCCATTGGAGAAGGCATATGGATGCAGGCTTCAGCCTTACTGCGGTCTGCCCGTACATCTGTCTTTGTTAGCTCGTCTCCCCAGAATATTATTTTCATTTAAAAGAATTAGCATTTTGATGTATTTAATTTTGGCTCAGACTTTCAGGTTCAGATTAAAACACAGTGTCCTCCATTAAATGCACAAGTTTCTTTGCTTTTCTTTTGAACGCCTCAGGGACTGAACCCAAATGGCAGGTATCCAGAAACAGCGTATCACAGAGGAGAAGTTTAGACACCTGCCAGAATTGTGCTTCTGCATCAAGAGTAGAAAAATAATTGCCAACAGCCATCCTTCCCAGAATGCACCTTCTTTTAGGGAGTAGCCCAAATGGTGCCATTTATATGTTCATTCAGTTTTTCCAGAATCGCAGAATCATAGAATCGTTTAGGTTGGAAAACACCTTTAAGATCATCGAGTCCAACAGTTAACCTAGCACTGCCAAATCCACCACTAAACCATGTCCCTAAACATCACATCGACATGCCTAGTGAATACCTCCAGGGATGGCGACTCAACCACTTTCCTGGGCAGCCTGTTCCAATGCCCGACAACCCTTTTGGTGAAGACATTTTTCCTAATAGCCAATCTAAACTTCCCCTAGTGTAACTTGAGGACATTTCCTCTTGTCCTATCATACCGACATGAGGAGAATCTTCCATCTTTCCTTTCCGTGAAGCAGGCCGGATAGTACCCTCCCTGTTATTTTTTGTGCTTGGACTGCCAAAATAATGATCCTTGCACTGACTGAAATCAGAATCCTTTACATGCTTAGAGGGCCCCTATTTGGAACCTATTTATTGCAACAATATTGTGTGCTATAGGAGGAATTCTCTGATTAATCCCTTTACTCCTCCTCATCCCAAACCGTATGATGTGGAAAACTCAAGCTTTACCTGTACTGAGATGTGGGTGTCATCTCCTGGCAGAAACATTTTACTCCCCTTTTTTTTCCATTCAAGGTGTGGCATAGGATAGGCTGACACCTCACAGCCAAAAATGACATCATTGCCTGTGAAATTCTGGACGTCCTGAGGTGGCATAGAAATAACAGGAGCTGCAAAGAACCAACATAACAGTGCTTTAGGAGACAGCAAAAGACAACACAAACACAGAAGCGTATAACATTAATTCTTATTTTACATGATAAAACCAGTTTGCCTTTTGCCATCTCACACATTGTGAAGAGCCACATGATTCCAAGCAGCTTTTAAAGCTCAGAACGCCTTGTGTCTCATGAAAGGGTGAACAGGCTTTTTAAAAACACTTATTTCAAAGGAGCCATCTGTCCTTCCACTTGCACATGATTGTGAAACTTAAGCTGAAATTAAAAGTTTAATTGGTGTCCCATGAGCTATTATCGTGGTCTAGACTCAAGGCCCACCAGTCTAGCAGCCAGTACTTGGCTAGTCCTTCAGAGGAAAGTACAAGAAATTCTGTAGCAGACAGTCGCAGAGTAACTTGATTGTACGTGATAGTTCTTAATTTCCGTTACACTTTGCTTAGCTTAAAAGCTAAAATACTGAGATTGCTAGCTTGTCAAAATTTGTTTTCTGAGTACATCATTGCCTTGAACTTGCTAAAAGCTCATCCCCTTCTGTTACCCATTGAACTCATTGCAGCAAGTTACAGAATAACAGCATTAATACGTTTCACATTTATCCTCAATTGCTATCAATTTCATTTGATGTTCTTGTTATGAGACAAATAATAAACGTGATTGAAATCCAGTTATTTTTATAAGGTTTTATGTTACGTTTATTATAATTACTATAATTCCACTCTGAATTGTCTCTCCCACTTTTTTTCCCAAAGAAAAAGCTGACGTTAACCACGAGAGGGAGCCAGTCCAGGGATTTGAAGACATTGAAAAAATAAACTATCACCTGATGCATTCACACATGACATGAATACATCTCCCTCTGTAAGCATGTAAGATCATACTAGATATTAACAGGAGACGATGATATTAGCAGCAGAGAGCAAAATGACATATTTACTGTTATCACAACTTCCCTATTTTGGAGATCACTGCTTTTTTTCTTGATCTGTTTGCCCTCAGCAAGAAATGTTTTTCCTTCTAAAGTCTGTTTTCTTTCTATTTCCATAGCAGTGTTTAAAAAATGAATGCATTTTCTGGGCCCTTAGACTTGTATTTAATTATGATTTATTTTTATTTTTGTACAGATGCCAGATGCTTGGAAATAGAAACTTATAGTAAATAATTATTGTATTTTTACTTGCAATATTTGAATCAATATGTAGATACATTATTTATGCTTCAGCATTTGAAATTGTAACAGCCTGTTCCAGGTTTTCAAGCAAAGTTTCTAATACATTTGTCAGTTTTTCAGGATTGATAACTGCAGAAAATATCAAATGCATACTGATTAAAATTAATTGCAAACAAATTATACAGCAAAGTATCAATTTCCCTATTTAAGAATGTGTCAATAAACATTCCTGGTGCTCTTCAAAACTAAGATACGTAGCATTTAAGGGTCTTGTCCTGGTTTCAGCTGGGATAGCATTGATTTTCTTCCTAGTAGCTGGTATAGTGCTGTGTTTTGGACTTAGTATGAGAAGAATGTTGATAACACACTGATGTTTTAGTTGTTGCTGAGCAGTGCTGACACTAGTCAAGAACTTTTCCAGCTTCCCATGCTCTGCCAGGTGCACAAGAAGCTGGGAGGGAACGCAGGCAGGACAACTGACCCAAACTGGCCACAGGACTATTCCATACCATATGGTGTCACACTCAGTATAGAAACTGGGGGAGCTGGCTGGGGGGGGCAGTGATTGCTGCTTGGGGACTGGCTGGGTGTTGGTCAGTAGGTGGTGAACAATTGCATTGTGCAGCACTTGTTTTGTATATTATTGTTGTTGTTATTATCATTATCATTTTCCCTTTCTTTTCTGTTGTATTAAACTGTCTTTCTCTCAACACACGAATTTTACTTTTTGTTTTCCCAATTCTCTCTCCCATCCCACTGGGGAGAGGGAGCGAGCGGCTGTATGGTGTTTAGCTGCCTGCCCAGTTAAACCACAACAGGTCTGAATTACAAATCTACATTACAGCTGTTCACATACAAGGAATTTGTCTAGCACTGTCTATACACCAAGGCGAATTCCATACTGGAAATACCCCTTCCTCCATTAACTGTAAGGATAATCCAGATGATAGCTTAGATGGAAATGTCTAGATACGGTCTGAGTCCCACCCAGTACTTTTGTACTTCTGTAGAGGTAGTTAAGACTTTGCTGGGCCAGGGCTGGCCAGGACTGGTATCACGTAAGATCAAACTCATAGGAAGTAGGAAGAACCACAGTTCTGATCTAACCAAACTGCCTTTTCTGAATCTGAACACACAATAAATACTTGCATTATCTACTGGAACTTGAAGTGCCTCCAGAAATAAAATACGTGTTTCATAACACCATTTTGCTATATTTTACAGAAGAAAATTGTGTTAATGATGTGGCATTTTAACAGAAGTTTACAAACTTCTTTGAGTGTTTCAGATTTTGTGTTCAGCCAAATTGTCTCATGCATATCTCCGTGTACTTTTTTTGCATAACTGTGTCTTTAGAAACAGATCTTTACTGTTATAATAACCTGTCATTTTGATTCCTGGAGTAGTTAAATTTTTCTTGGTTGCTATAAAAAGCATTCTGATGGCTCAGTGTCTGGAGGTGAATGTGCAGCAGTTGCTCCTTTCCTTTTACAGTCCCAGTCATGAATTATCCTCATGTGTTACAGAAGACATAAACCAGAAGCCAGGAAAAGTCAAAATACTGCTTCATCTTTCACAGTCAACGTTAACCCAATATCACTCCAGACTAATGAATTAGATAATATGATTTTTTTTTTCCCCCCTTCAGTCATATTTGCTAATCTGTGTTTGATTTGATGAAAATGATAGAAAATTTTGTGGATTGTTTATTTGTTTTTTACTCCAAAAATTACATTTAAAATAAATTGACTCAGCTAAATATAAAAAGAAACACTGCTAGATAGTTCTGTTACTTCATTAAATCATCAGCAAGGAAGGTCTGAATGTGAATGGGGATGGATTAAGTGTGGAGAATCTGTATATAAGCAATGTACTTAGTAACCTTGGTAAATTATTAGATAAACTGATCACAACTAGCTTTGGGGAAAAGAAAGGCTATTTCAGTATTTCTTTAGGGAGCTTGCCCTTTTTCTTCCCCTTTTTCTGGTGATTGATGAAAGATAAACAGCTATACTCTTCTGATGAAAGGAGTTTATTGTTATTTATTTATTCATTGGTTGCCGTATACAATTAACCCATTTGGCATCCATAGGAAACAGCAGATGCTTTGAAGGAGAAATAACAAAACAAAGTACTTTGAGTTGAGTGAGGGTTGTATTTATAGCTTGGTACCAGAACCCCACAGTGTTCAGTGTTTGTTTCTCATGCAAATTGGATCAGCAGAAAGCGAGTGCCACAGCGAGGTTGCTACTCTTAGAGCCAGACTCCCTGTTGCCTTTTGTCATCAGTTGCAACTATGAAAAACCTGTCTAAATCACGGTGCACTTTCACATGCCCACTGTGCTGCTAGCTGTAGTGGCAAAGAGGGGGCTTACTGGCAGACTCCTAAGGGGGGCTGAGGCATGGTGCCCCCGTGGTAGCACCTCTGTGTGCTGCTGCTTGCTGAAAGGCCCAGGCTCCTTCCAGGGTCTGAAACACAATCTACAAACTCAGCATGGTCAGCTGCTGCTCATAGAGGCTGAGAAGAGGGGTGCTTGTGCTCCCCCTCCCCAGCAAGCCAGCACCCACCCCAGGCTCAAGTGCTCTGCTGCAGCTGGGCTCATACGCCAGCTGGGCACTTTCCTCTGCAAGAGCCAAGGAGACGGGCCCCCATTTTTCTTAACTAAACTCTGCACAGCACTGACATGGCTATGAACTTTCCTCCAGGCTTCTGTGCAATTCAGTAAGCTGAGTCATCCTAAGAAATTTCTCTGCATTCCTGGAGAGAGGGTCCAACCTTTCTGGGAATCCAGGGAAGCAGGAGGAAAGCACTTGGGGGTGATGTCTGCATGCAGAGCAGCTGAGCTCAGTCCTCCTGCTTGAGGAACAGTGTTACGAGCCTGAAGGGTGACTGCAAGGCCTGGTGGATGACACCACCAGCAATTAAAAGTGATAGTACTTCTAAATTAAAGCTTTTTGTACATGGGCAGTTCTGTTTAATTAATTAGAGCAGACCATTGCTTTGAGCCTGTATGCCTGAACAGCTACCTCTGCTGCAAAGTTAACATCGGTTGGTACTTGAGTGGCACTGCTAACTGAAATCTTCCTGAAGGGGTTATGCTGCAAGAACTAGTGCTGCTTTATTCCCAAATAAGAACACCTACCCGAGGGCTAACAGGCTTTCAATCATACTGTGCACTGGTATGTATTGAGTTTTCTGAATGTCTCTTTACTGACAAGCCTCATTTCCCAGCTTAATATCCTAATGGCAAATAAAGGCTTCTTTAATGGATGTTTCTCTTGTAACTAGACAAAGAGGAAAGAAGTCTAGTATTAGCTGTTCATCACTTTTCCTTTTAAGTATTCAATATCCAGTGTTCATTCAATATCAAAGCACAGCATATAGTCTAAATTAGAGGCAACAGATTGCTAGCAAGGAGTGAGTAAAATGTACCCGAGTTACTCTCATATATGGACCTTTGCCAGAGATACAATTTCAGATTCCCAGAACTGTGACTCATTTGTGACCCAGAGACCTCTTCTCCTTAGTAAATTTGAGAAAATACTTCATTAATTTAAAAAAAAAAAATCTCTCATTCAGAAAACAAAAGCCTGTTCATTTTTTCCTTTTAATTTTATACTCATGTGACTTAGGTGAAAGGTGCCCAGGAGTAAAGACTTGTAATAATGTGAAGAATGAGAACAGCATATGAGCAGGAGGCAGAATTCCCCTGTACAACCCAGCTAAGAATCCTTCCACTAACAATCATTGCAGAGAACTGTTCAGGCACTAAAATGTTTTTAGGGAAATTATTTCAGTTTGATTTTGTTCTAATTTTTTATATCCATTGCATGGGTTACCTAGATTTTATGATGATTCCCATCATAAAATTTTGGACTTTTTTGTAAAAAGAACAGATCTGTTAATTAAACTCTATCTTCTTCTACTTCACTGATTACCATATTTACACACAGGTGGATACACACATGCATACATACATACATATATATATATGTGTGTATATATATATATGAATGAGATCTGCCTTGCTATCACCACTTTAATATCAAGTCAGTCTTCATATAATAATAATAAATTTCTCCAGTCCTTCCAGACTGCCCTGTCTGTTTACCTACTCCCAACTACACATACAATTTTTGTAGAACGTATCTCATACACTGCTTATTCAGAGCAGGGCTAGTCTGTAGATCTATGGCTTCTTAGTCACCATGTGATTTAAATCCACTAGTCTAATATAGAGGCTTTTAACATACAAAATTAAGTACCAGCTGCTAAACCATGTTTAACACAAAGTAGTGTTATAACAAAATAATGATAATTATAACAAAAATGCAGTATTAGTTCAATAAAGTTAGACTAGAGCATCAGTAACACATCTAAAAATAAGAATCAGATCTTCTTTCAGTTTGAAAGTGCCTCTGTATATATTACCTGATTCACATGGTCCTTTATGTTTCATGCTGATATTTCTTTTTGTAGCATAAGCCTTGTTGAACTGGCAGATGTTCTCATAGGTTTTCCCTTCAGGTCCACAGATGCTCTCTTGAGACTTGCACACACACTGGGGTTCGGGGACTTCCCCAAACCTTGCTTCATCAGCATCCAACCTGCACTCAAGGTTGTCCCCACATTGGCCGTAAAAATGATTGCCCTGGTCCAGGTCGCAGATCTGACCTTCCACATTTCCACATTCAGGGCAGCAGCCGCAACGGTCCAATACAGTCCCTGCTGGACAGCCTTTAGGCTCAGAGCAAAGTGCCAAATTGCATTTTCCACAACTATCTCCTTCCTTTAACAGCCTCCACCAACCTCGGTGGTACAAGGCAGGGAAACTCTGAGAAACCTGCACCAGTACTACCAGCACTGCTGTAACCATCGGATGCTTCATCTTGAGAATGTAACCAACAAGCAGAAAAGGTCCTTGGACTAAAGGGGGGGG
>VZTL01044497.1:0-18203 GCA_013400535.1 Scopus umbretta | reverse complement strand
AGAAATATAAAATAAAAACTTGGGGGAAAAAAAAAAAAAAAAAAAAAAAAAAAAATCAGCGGTGGATCTCTGAAGACAACATTGTGCCTCTGGGAAGATGAGGCTTGTCTAGGGATATTTGCTATTTCTGTCTTTCATTAACGCTTGTGCTCTTGGGGTCAGGATGGGGCAGGACTCTGGGTTTGATTTGCCACTTTCTAGAAGCCCAGTGCTAGTCCTGGCCCCTTTACTATCCTGCTGTTTCTGAGGGTCACAATAATGTGGGTAGTTCATCTGTGATAGCTCTTTGATAGCTTTGCATGTTTGTTCTTAATAAAAGGCATGGAAGCTGGAAACTGCATTAAGCGAGGGAATATGAATGAAAACTGTGTGAGCACGAGTTAAAAAGTAAAGGCCTGAGTCCATTTAAATCAATAGCCAGACTCCCGTTAACATAAATGGGCTCAGGATTTCACCTTGCGCTTTTGGCTTAGCTGGCTTCCTGCTTGAGTTGGCAGAGCAAATGTCTTCGTCCCTGTCCAGCAGGGCATACTTTGGATTGTTTTTCTGTCCAGGATGATGGAACATTCTTAGAAGTCTCGGTCTATTCCAGCTGCAGCATGGCTAGAGGTACCAAAAACAAACAGCTTGCATGCACTGAAAGTTGAAATGTTTTTGCATTAAATGCTGACCTACTTGTTCTCAAGTACATGTCTGAAAGCACAAGTTGTCTTGAAGAGCTGGTCTGGTCTTACATTTGTCATTACATTTCATGACAACAGACCCAAATCTAAATCTGCACTAAAGAGGCTTTCTATTAAATGACTACCTCAGCTTATAGAAAATACCAGTTAAATGGTATCCATTGATGCTGCAGGAGTGGATTATGCTTATATCAGTAGAGTGAAAAAGATACTGCCGTCTTGCTGCTCGCCTGTACCACAGCACATTGCAAAGATAGACCCGCTTGTGCTTTAGAGCCAGGGGTTGCAGGCTGCATGGAAAGAAAATGGCAGGACTTCTCTGGGAAAACCTGAACTGATACTATAAAGCCAAAACTTACTATCTTCTTGGGGTGGTGGGGGAGGGAAATAATCTCTATATTTAAAACAAGGCAGTGCACGTGGGCATATGTCTCAAACTGGATAAACTTAAAATTCTGGACTGGTGGGAGGACTTGGTCTTATAGCAGTGATGAGAGCCATCTGAATGGTCTTACCCTACCTGTGGAGTTTTAATTTCATATTCTCTGAAGTTTAAGGATTTATTTTCTGGGGGCCTCAATCCAATAAAAACATAATACAGTACCAAATTAAAGAAAATTGGTATGTTTTGTAATTTAGTGAAACTTAAAAAAACAACAACAACAACCAAACAAAAAAAAACCCCAAACCAACAAAACAACCAAAAAACCCTTGAAGCAAATACCGGCCATTTCCATCCAAATCCCTCTTCTGGTAGAGGTTTGGGTAAATGGAGGGACTCTGCAGTGTGACTGAAAATAAAGTCCCTACAACATACTGGAAAAAACAAATCCAGATGACTTCTGGATTCACAGGCTACCAGAGGGGCAAGTTCTCAGGTCATGCTTCCAGACAGTTCAGTGCTAAGCACATCCAGCTGCCCAGCAGACCCAGCAGAACCCCCATCTCTGTAAAAGCAGGAGTCGGGACCTCATCGTGCTGGTACACCCAGAATCTGAAAATCTCTTCTGTTTCAAAACTGTGCCAGTATACACATGTCTCTGCTTAGGATTGATGTTATACAAAAGGCTTTCTTTTTAGAGAAGAAAAAAACAAGTCCGTATCTAGAACTAAATTTGCTTCCTCTTTTCAGTTCACGGTTCAAAACTCTTCTGTTCATTTCATTATCACTCCCTACAACTTCCTGAGAGGAGGCTATAGAGGGGTGGGTGTTGGTCTTTTCGCCCAAGTAACCAGCGATAGGACAAAAGGATATGGCTTCAAGTTGTGCCAGGGGAGGTTTAGATTGGATATTAGGAAAAATTTCTTTACTGAAAGAGTGGTGAAGCATTGGAACAGGCTGCCCAGGGAGGTGGTGGAGTCCCCATCCCTGGAGGTGTTCAAAAAATGTATAGATGTGGCACTTCAGGACATGGTTTAGTAGGCATGGGGGTGTTGGGTTGACAGTTGGACTAGATGATCTCAGAGGTCTTTTCCAACCTTAATGATCCTATTCTATTTAGTTTACTAGCAGGGATGATCACCCAAATGTTAGCTCCCAAAATACGGATTTCTTGTTTGCAGTCATAAGTACCTGCGCTAATCCGATGAAGAAAGTAAGACATAACACAGATTTTTGTGCCCAACCAAACCAGCTTGCAGTTCAATATTGAAATCTCCTGGTGAATTGCTAAGTGAGTAAAACACAATTAAAAGGAGTTTCAAACCGCAGGAACTTTGAGGAAAACTGCAGTCTGAGATGCAGATCTCAAAAGTGTTAGGAGAAAGAAAGAAAATGCATCAAATTAGTCATTACAGACTTAACACTCACCTCAGATTAACAGGAAGCCCATTGTTTGATCCCAAGTGTGACAACAGGCTGTAATTTAAAACAGCTTTTATTCATTAATGAATAGAAAAGTTGTTTCAGTGAGAATTTGGAGAAAACCTATGCCAATTATCAGCACTGAACAGTCTTCCCTGGTAATGATGTGGCTTGCTAGCTGGCTGCGTGTTGTGACACTAAATACAGTAAGCAAATGAGTGGCTTCTGCTACCAATTCAATCAGTAGGTTTGAAATGGAATTAACCTTTTAAAAATGCAAAGTATTCCTTACAGCAGATGGTAGTGTTTGCATATACAAATACCTCTTGGAAATCATAATGTAAACCACATGCTCTGAAACAATAGGATTCCTAAGCTGAACCCTTTATCCTCCTGAAAATGAAAAATAACATTCTGCAAGCTCAGACTGGTGGCTGCCACAGCAGGACCAGCTCCTGCTTATGCTGGGGTGAAGCAAGCACAAGAAGAGTAAGGGGGAAAACAAACATGGGGAGCATAGAAGGAAGCAGGGGGACACTGGGATGTTCTAAAAGGTGGTATTTCTCTATCACCCACTGCTACACTCTTAGACGTGTATGTATTAGCTCTAGAGGAGGGCTGCAAATAGGCTGCATTAGCCTGTTTTAGCTCTCTTCTATAGCGCAGCTCCTTCAATTTTAACCTGGGTGAATTAATCCCCAAAATGCTTTATGCTGCTGTGGCTAGACTGCTTTTGGTCCCTGTGCTAGCTAGGGCAACTCTCGATAGTATATTGTGAGGCTTTATATTCCGCTGGGTTGCACCAGATACAAGTATTTGCATCTCTTGAAAGCTCCTCAAGTTACCTCTGTTGCCTGACTGCTGCTCACTATCCATCATGCTTCTGTATGCTCATACACATTCACAAGCATTTGTCCACGAAGGCTTAAAATAAGTGCAGATGTTATTAAAAAGAGACAAAGATTCCAGAAGCTGCAGCTTTAGGAAGTACATGAAAGGTTATAGCACACCAGAACATCACTGCAAAGCAAAATTATCTCAAAAAGCAAGGCAGTCTTATCCTCCATACATTCACGTTCTGCCAAGAGCACAGGCTGGCACCATGGTGGAATAGTAAACGTTAGGGGTAACTGTTCTGTGGCTTGTCTGGATTCGTGGTGCCAAGTTCCATCAGAGCTATAGGGCAGATGTGGTTCATGGGAGGTAAAACAGCTCCCAGCTCAGGAACCATCAGCCTGGGGACTTTTCCAGAGTCGGCTGCTACTCAAAACCCCTCCTGTTCCCTGTAGAGCCTATGCAAGGCTGAACCCTTAAGCAAAACAGAGCTGTGTGCAGTGCTCACCTGTGGCTTTGTTCTCACCTGCAGCTTATATGGTACATACTGGTTCTTTGTGGGATCAGCTGATTTTCAGTTGGTGTATGTCAAGATACTGGGGCTTAATCTTTGCACACCAGTGACGCGGAAGCTGCTCTGTGCTCCACACCTATCGCGATTTGAAAGTCTCATCTTGAATTCAGTGATGCTTCTAGCTTCTGTTAGACAGCACCTGAAAGAGACAGGAAAGACTTGGCGTTGTGCAGTGCATCATCCTGACCACTCCGAAGAATGAATCTGGGCTCACAGTGCTCATCTGTCACTGCCCTCTGCCCAGCGTCACATGTGGGACAACAGCAACAGCACTAATAACACCAACCTGCTGCAGGGTATCAGTGCATCTAAGCTGACTTGCTTCCCTGCAGGATATATTAGAAAAAATTAATTTTGGTCCCTCTGATGTGCTTGATGTACCTGCAGCAGAATAAAGGCTAGGTGGCTTGCTTACTTTGTCTCTTACTTTCCATATCTGGTCCTTGCTGAGCATCAGTTTGACCACTGAAATGACCTTAGGACCACTCTGTGTGCACCCCACTGAGGCCAGAGTTAATATCTTGTGTTACAGCAGGGCTCTATAGGGACACAATCATGTGTGAGGTGTATTAAAGTGGTGAAGTCCATCAGTGAGAGAGAAAATTATATGTAGGAGCAAATAAAGCAGGATTATGAAGTAAGATGTTTCCCCTGGCCAAGCCAACAGCTCTTTCAGGATATTCTCATAATGTATCTGAAAAAAACCCTCCTTCCCCTACTACCTTCCATCCCTCCTTTCCTTCTTGAAGTTACCAAAATCAGCAATAAATGAGAATAGACAGAGGTGACACTTTTCAAGACAGCATGCTGTTCACTAGGCCAGATCAATAAAAACATTTTGCTGCACAGAGGTATAACTTAGAACCTAAGTCCTGAGCAAATTCAAAGCAGCAAAGTTGTAACGAAAGCTGCATCTATTGAAAGCAAGCCTTGAGATTGGCAGTCTACTGTAACGTACAAAGAAATTCCTTTTCTTAACATTAATAATTTGGCGGCTGGTGTAGAACACATTAGGGCATTTTAGTTGGGTGTTAAAGAAATAAATTGACACGGAAAGAAGGTAATGATTTTTTTAATAGAGGATCTCTCTGGGGGTTTGTGTTCATAGCACAAACATTCACTTTATTACATTTTATGGAATGGACTTTAAATGCCAGTATATACAAGCCAACATTTCATTATTGGAGTTTGTGTTTATTCACTTGCTGTTGTCAGTCTGTTCCCCTTTGTCTTCTTGTGCTGCTCTTTGTAAAAGCTATGATTTATGAATATGTGGTTTAGATCCTTCACAATATAGCGTGGTGAAGTGGTTCGATAAAAAGTTATTAAAGTAAAAAATCTATAGTTTTGTGTGCTTTGCCCACCTTCTGTAGGAAGCCCCAGTAAGAGACTCTTACGCTAAGCAAACACTGCTTGCATGAGACTGTAATTTAAGCTACACGCTGGGAGGCCTCACTCAGCCAATACTCCTGCTGAATGGCAGCCACTGCTGGCAATTGCAGTTTTGCCTACATAACTGCAGGATTACACCCTCAAAGTTATGAAAGGTGCATAGACTAAAAAAGAGGCAGGAGGGGAATCTGCCATAAAACGTTCTTTTTAAAATCAGGAAATAAAGACTTCTAGTAGCCTTAAGCTACATAGTACCAAATAGCATTTGGTTCTCAAACATGTGTCCATGCCGCATATTTAATTTATTTTTAAAACAAAGCTCTCGGTCCTGCTGACTGCAGAATAAACCAAGCTGACCGGCAGTTTCCAGAGACCACTTAGAATCTGAATTTCTGCAGAAATGTAACACTGTTTCAGCCTAAAATAGAGAGTGAAAGGCTGATTTAGATCATTGTACCTCAGCCCACGCATGTGTCTTTCACCCAGCAGCACTGCTGACTTGCTACAGCTGCACAGCCACATAAAAGAGAGGATGACAAATTGGCCACTCTTATATAGGGCTGGCAAGAAACAAGAGCTGCTTATAGCAGTAAAAGCTGAAGGAGGCACTCTCCGGGATGAAAAATAATTTGTGAGGAAGACATGGAAGGTGGTAGAATCTGTTCAACTGCAGCACAACAGAAAGAGTGTAAGAAATGCGTTACAAAACAATTCTGCTGCCTGTGTTTCGTGTTCCCAAGTCTCTGAAAAAATGCAGCTCTACAAATAAAAAGCCCTCCGTCTGTCTCGGGGATGGAAAACAACTTCAGCAAGTGAGGATTACCTCAGTGAGTCTGACAGGTATTAAAAGCAATGAGGCATACCGCTGCGCCAGTGCCGGCAGTGCCGAAATCACCAGCCTGGCACTGCATCACCCCCGGGACAAGGAAGCGCCGTGCACGGGAGCCGTTCCGCTGCGCACGGCACACTGCTGCCTGTGGGTTCGTTCTTGAACAGAGGAGCTATTGAGACAGCAATCACAGTTCCTCTGTTACTGTTATCTCTGGCAAACAAAGAATAACAGCTGTAATCCTGTATCCTCTTGGAGATCTAAACTAGAAGGTTCCAACCTGCTTTCGACTACCAAGATAATTTTGCCACCTGTAGTGCTCCGTGGCCTGCCATGTGCAGTCCTACACACCCATCTCCAGCCAGATGAGAGGCTGGGTGCTGGAATGAAAAGCAGGTACAAGCACAAGAGCCCAGCACAGCCACTCAGCTGAACAAGCAGTTGTCCAGAGTCAATGTTGCTAATGCTGAAGCACCAAGGCTTTGCATCTTGCATACCTCATGCACTCTTCTGCTCTGTACCTGAGGAAACAGAACAGAGCATTTTGTCCACACTGGATTCACTGAGGTTAGATACCTAGATGCCCATTGGCAAGATTCCTCTCCTGCTGAAGTAGGAGAATGAAGCAACTCATTTCTACTAAAAATACAGGTAATAAGCCCAATAAAACACATTGACCAGCATGAAAAACAAAGGGAAAAGCAATTTGGAGTAGTGGTCTACATTGCTGGGGTTCTGAATTGTGAAATAACCAATAATCCTGTGTATTTTGTTTCTCAAGACACATTTGATTTTCTCATGAGTTTTCATGGTCAAGTCACTGCAGTTAACGTTATCGCTGGAAACCTCAATGCTTGTAAAGCTGAATTTCCGTTTATAGCTGGCGATGGAGCTGTTGAGGATGTTACTGATGGTGACTTCTCCCATTTCTTTAGTGAATTCCTTTGAAGGCCCCTAGGTAACAAGAGTGTACAGTTAGTTTTAGGGCTTGTCTTCTGCAGAGGAAAAGTGCTTTAATCAATAAGGAGACCGTAAGGATAAAGATAAAAGAACACAGCTTCATATGTGTTCATCCCAATGTTCAAACATGCCTTCCAGCTGCTGCCTATTTTTAGGAGTGCCTGAAGTCCCAGAGATGCCTGTGTTTCCACCACTGTACTTCTAGAGGTATTCTGAGATCTCTGAGCAAGTCTCACTCTGTATTATTGAGTAACCCAACATCCATCTCCTAAAAGACATCCATCTCTTCACATCTACACAGTAACTTAATGGCTGGGGAACTCAGCAGTGAGGTGGAAAACCTCTTTTCCCTCTGACAGGATTTGGACCCTCGATGACCACTGGTGTATAATCGTACTTGACTATTTAATTTCTTGTACTGAAGCAGAGCACTTTGAACAATTCACACTCTCTCGTAACCCCCACAGAACACTGTGGGACTGATGTTTGGTACTGTCTTCTGGGAAGGGAGGAAGAAGGGTTCAGCTTTCCTCTAGTAGAGGAAATTACCTTCTAGATCAGTGTCCTAAGCAGAGTTATTCCATAGAAGAGCAAAGAGGTGAGTTATACTGGCTCGTCTTTGGCTGCATTTTGAAAGGATCAGAGGTGCTTCATGCTCTCACATGAGCTCAGCTCAGTGCTACAGACCCAATTCTAGTGGGAGGCCAAAGTACCTTCCTGAATGCGGTCCTATGAATCTAACATGACTGTCAGCTAAGGCTGCTGCTCTTTCATCTGATGTGCAGAAGTCTATCAGAGACACAGCGGTCTAGTGCTATTCATGCTTTTGTTGCACACAAAAATTTAGATTTAGTGACAATTAGGAGAAGCAATTGTTACTGTATCCGTAACAGGAAGACCATCTGTCTTACTCAGTTAATGGAGGACTAATTATTGTTGATCCAAGATAACTAGGCTTATTAAGGTAGATCAGACTTTACCTCTTGAGGTGCTTTAGCTGCACACTTTTGTGATGAGCTGTAGTGAGCCACTGCATATTCCACGAGGGCACCAAAGATGAAGCTGAAGCAGATGCCAAGGTAAACATCAATTGCCTTAATGAAACAGTTGGTTTTTGAAAGTGAACTTCGTGAGCCAATCATCAGAGTTGTCATGGAAAGCACTGTTGTTACTCCTTGGAAAGCAGAAAAGACAAGACCTCTTGTGGACACTTTGGAAAAGGCTTGGCCTATTCTTCTGCACACGTTGTCACTCTCTACTGCTAGCCAGATAGAGCACGTTGCTTCTTACCAAATCCGAATCATCCATCAAATGAAATGCTTTTGCAGCGCTAACTACTAGCTTCACACAGGCACTCCCTCCCTGCCTTTGACAACTTGGTTCCAATAGGCGCTTGGCTCTTTTACTTTTCTTGCTTTCAGTAAAAAAATCCCTCCCTGCCTGCCCCCTCCAAACCACATCACAAAGAACATGTGCTCTGTCCTCTACTCTCTGCTGCGAATCTACCGGGAGCCTTAGCCATACACAGTTCTGCAGGTGGGTAAGTGTGCCAGCCACAGCCTATCTTCCATGCTTCATACTGCCAACCCAGCTCTGCCACAAGTAAAAGCAGAACACGAGCAGACCATTTATCACTGAGCAAAGAGCTCAAGAAAACTACCATCTACCCAGCCCTCAGAAGCATCCCTGCCTGCTTAAATCTTCTCCTTTCCTCAGGCAATAACTCACCAATGCAGGTTCTTGCAGGGACTGAATCCAATGTGATCCAAAAAGAAACCCAGGACAACATGACAAGCAGAGTGGAGGGCACATAGGTCTCCAAAATGAAGTAAAGGACATTTCTTCTCAGCTCAAACTGCAGTATCAGTCGTGGGTAACTGCCTGTTCATGAAAGGAAGAACAACAGTGAATATGAGATTCCCCAAGACATTTTAATTGAAAGTAGGACAGTCCAGCACCAGCCCTTCAGCTGATGTACATCAGCAGAGCTGCACTGAAATCGTGGGAGATGCATTACTTATACAGTCTTGACTTCTTGCCTCAGAGGCTGCAAAGGGGCTCCTGAACTTAATCCACAGTGGAAACATTTTGTGCCAGTGTCGTAACTCAAGAGTAGAGAAGGACTGATGCTTACATCTATTCTCTCATACTCAGCACAGCAGTTTTCCCAATAACTGCTTTGAAGGGGCATTGCCAAGTTCAGGCTTATCTGATGGCTGAGAAATAAACAAAAGATTTTTCTCTTGGTTTCAGCAGGCCCTGGCTCATGTCCCAGAGCATCCCAGTATCTTATCATCACAGGGAATTAGACCCCCTGTATTCATTAGTAATTTGTGATCTTTGTGTCTTTTTGTGCTTAAAAAAATCAGTCAATTTTTTAAATCAGTTTGTTGTAATACTGACATAAGGGTTCTGGGGCTGGATTGCTACTATTTTCAGGAGATATTTCTGCTGTTTAAACAATAGTTCCCTTTGAAATGGAGAAACAAAACCCATGTTGTTCGTGGGCTGTGTACACTACAGTAAACAACAAAACATTGTTATTTTTAAAACCTGGTCATTCTAAGTAAGTTTTGCCCCCTTTCATAGTGTCTGTGACAGGGAGAAGTGTATTTACACTGATAATGAAAATACCACTGAATTCTGATATACAAAGGGATCTTATTCCATCGTGATACAATTATAATTTACAAACAAAAGTATATTTTACAGTTAATTTTACTCCCAGTTACTGTAAATATGGCTCTCTGCAGTATTTATAGTCTGCACACCTAGTAGGGAGTTTCTTCAGATACATGTGGAGAAGTGAAGAAGTGGAGAATTAAAAAAACAAAAGATGATTGAAAATCCAAGTGAACATAGTGTATTAAAACATTAAACCCCCATCTTTCTGTGGATTTCCATCTTATAGAATATCCTGATTGCAACTGACTGGATTTCACCATCTTTCTGTCCATCTCTTTTTGTGAGATTAAGATTTGCTAAAGACTTCACTGGTTCAGGCTTAAGTCAAAAGATCCTGGCCCATAAAAGGGAAGGGAGGTGGGAGGGGAAATTACTTGAGAGCTTTTCTTGCTTTTCTTTTTCAACGATTTACCTGTTTCCTGCTGTGACTTCGAGACCAGGGTATAGTAATGTTCCACTGTGTACTGAGAGAGCCGCAACTTTTCTATGCCGTGGACAGAGTCGTTTCCTCTCAACCATGTGAAGATGACATCGTTTTCATCATACCCCCCTAAGGAGAACATAAAAACCCGTATTACTGTGGTTCAGCCGGTAAAAGCCCAGCTATTGCTCTGCCTCGCCTCCTGACTGGGAACAGAAACACGATCCAGGCTTTGTAGGCTGGACAAAGACGCTCTTAACTGTGGTAGAGGATGGGTGGACATCAACTGTTCTTTCATTGCTGTGCTTTCGGTCTGCTGGTTCAGGTTTCAACAGGAACGCACACCACTGTGAATGATGCATAACATGCAAGGCTGCCAAGAACCTATTTCAATCATTTATGTGGGGTATTTCTATTTTAAAATATTTTAACACTTTAAAAGATAATGTATTCCTGTCATCCACAGTTTGATTACATGCACCAGGATAAAACTATGGCAGCAATCAACCCTTGAACATAGTCTCTTCAGTCATGAGAGGAAAGCAGGAGAAACGCAGCGGTTGAAAAAAAAGAGAATACAGATCCCATTGAGCCCCTTACCGGATAGCAGAAGCACAGTTCACCAAATCATCTATTCAAGTGCTTAAAAATACCAGAAAAGGCATTTTCAATTAGTCAAGAGCTTGGAGCTGAGACTGCTATGAAGTTATGAACCAGACTCTTCTGGCTGGCTACGTGTTGTCCAGAAAACTGGCTCATAAAAAGCAGTGTTTTCTACAAATCATTCATCCTATCCCCAAAGGCTTTAAGTTACTGAGGACAAATAAAGGAATCCAACATTTAGGTAACACTGAATTCCTGCCTCAAAATGGTGGGACAGATGAGATCAACAATTCAGGCTGTTATCAGTAAACTTCATATATGCCGGCTGAGTAATTGCCTCCAGGAACGTAAATGATGGCGTAACATTGACCTCAGGTTGGACTGAGGCATACCTCAGTCTGAGGGATGAAGCTTGTACTGAGTCACCGGCCTGCCATTCACTTCAAAAATTTCACTTAATTTAGGAAACCGTCCCATCAATCTCACTAATTTGATTCTTTTATTAAGTGCCCTTCTTTGAGAAAATGAGTAGGGATGCTTTGATTCTGATAATAACCTGTTTGTCCT
Organism: Scopus umbretta; assembly: GCA_013400535.1. Lineage (NCBI taxonomy): Eukaryota > Metazoa > Chordata > Aves > Pelecaniformes > Scopidae > Scopus > Scopus umbretta. The sequence goes on along the minus strand of VZTL01044497.1, from coordinate 6,851 downwards.
GGTAGAAGGAATAAGATGCAGTTGCATCTCTCTTTTATCTAATTGTGTTTTCTTATTAGACACAAATTACCAGAGCTTGAGTGTGATGAACTCCTAAATTAGGCGTCCAGGGTATGAATCCCTGTGTAGAATCCTAAGCATGTGATTTTTGAAAGTTTCTAAGCAGTTTTATAAATTGTGGTTACTCAGGAAAATTTTATAATAAATGATAGATTGTTGTTAATTCATCTGGTGTATATTTAAATAGCATTATTTCTGGGCACTTATCCTAATGAAATCTCCAGTGGGCAATGTGCATGTAATTTCATTGGAATTATACAGCAACTGAGCATGATGTAGGACCCAATCACTTTTAAAACAGGCCCAAACAAGCTATGCTTTAGCAGAAGAGGCCAATCGTTATTATTTCAGGAGCTATTCTTTGTAATAAAGTTAACCATGGTGAAGTAATATGATTTTAATGTGAAAATAATATGTGCTTCCCTAGGTGCTTCATGCTGCAATCCCAGAAGTTAAAATCTGATCTTTTCAATACTGAGATTTTAGATGTTTCTTTTTGTGACATGAAGTGGGAGATGGTTGCTCGCTTGCAGAGCTTCACAGATACAGAATAGCAGCAATGCTCTTGCTGAGCTCCTGGGTAAAAGCTCTGTAGTGTCCTAAATTTTCCTGGAGTATTTCCCAGCCAGGTTTGCCATGGATGAGCTTTTCATTTAATTGAGAGCTGAACTCACTGCTTATATCCTCTTCTTGAGAGTTCTAAGGCTGAGACTCCTCCTGTTGATGAGTGTCCCATCATCTGCATCACTGTAACAGACAGCCCTCATGGAGAAGCATATTACCACAAAATTGGGTTTGGCCTTAGTTTTAGTTCATGAGTTTGAGAGGCATATTCTGCTCATACGGTGGCAAGAACCACCCTTCACACTGTCTTGTTACAGTGGAGGTTTGGGAGGTGCAACAGGTGTTAGATACCTAAAAATGTGCGAGGTTGTTCCTTGCTGTACTCCATCCCACAAGTTAGTTTTCAAGAAGCTGTGTGTGCAAAAGGGACCAAATTTGTAAAATCAGCTGTTACTACTTCATCCCTTCTGTGCAAAATTGAACTATCTACATTTTAATATTATTTATTACCACTTTTCCATATAAATTGCACAGTGACAGGAATCCTCTAAACTGTGGGTTACAACACAAGCATTTGAAGAATGATGAAGCAAAGTTATTTTCTTTTGGACATCAGTATTTGCAGGAATAAAAGTCTACTCTAGAAAGCCACTGCGATGAATCCAAATATTCAAGATGTGTAGTTACATATGAATAAACAAATTAAAAATAAATTCAGTTTATTTCTAGAATGTTATACTTACAGCTTTCTAGCTGCAGTCTGCATGTTTGTGTGTCCATGGGATATTTTGACAGGTCCATGTTACAAGCAACAGTAGTAGTGATTCTGTAGGAAGACAAAGAACTCCAGAAGTTGCAATAAAAGCACATAATGAAAGATCTCTGTTTTTCATAGCAAACTAGACCTCAAAGACTCTGCTCTGTCATCTAGATAATTTTGACCTATGAAAAGAATGGACTGATATAATCAGAGAGCCCTCCTTAAGAAGATATGCTCTCTGCAGCCACACTGATGAAAATGTAACCAAAGGAGGAATTTTGCTTTGCTATGGTGGATATTTAGTGTAGATTCACGTGTTTTCCAGTGCTACAGTTTGCACATCTTAAGAAGTCGCCACTTGTCACCTGAGGCACAGTAACCAACTGCACACATAGGCTGGCTTGCTCTGATGGAGAGGGTAAATGAGTTTTACTTTGCAGCTTTACTATGCAGTTAAGGTAACTGGGACACAGTTACTGTGAGCTGAGAAGAGCTAACACTGTATGAATTGCTAACACAGTTACAGTGCACATTTCTGCAGTACATGTACAAATATGCTTTTTGCTAAAAAGCAGAAATCATGGCTACGTGACACTGGATAAGCAAACAGTTTCCCACTATCTGTTAAACTTCTACTGCTATAGCGTCTTCCCCGCATTCCTTCCCGCCTCCATCTGACTTGACTTGTCCTGGGCAACGCCTGAACTCGTGAGCTTTCCGAGCAGGCCCTGTGCTCAGGACACAGCACATACCGTGATGGGGAATCCTGATCCTTGACTGGCATTTCCAGGTGGCCAGAACAGGGGGTTATGGATCAGAAGTGTATGGTCACAGTTAGCTTGTTGACCCCAAACCCACACTACCCAGGACAGTTGGTATCTGCTCCTGTCCAGCATCATTCTGGAAATCTATTCTGAAACATCATCATGAGCAAAGCCAAAGGTTGATTTACCTTAAGGCATACAAGATAGTGCCATTAGAGAACAACCTTATGAGGCGGTTCCCCACAGTGACGTCGTGGAGGAAGGACCTTTTTGACTCCACAATGTACGTGTCTGGTACCCAGAGCAATTCCACTAGACGAGCATCTAGTGTGAAGCTCTTGTTGCCATGAAAGACCAACCGGGGGTCTGTCCAGCGCTGCCGCAAATATATAGTAGCTGTGTAATCCTGCGAAAGAGAGGAAAACCTCTGAGGATGCACGTCCAGAACACCTACACAGCATAGCTGTGGGTATGCCACATGCAACAAGAGGCAGAACACACATTTGTTCAACCTATCGAAGCTCAGCTTCAAATGCATGCAGTAAATCTGATAGATTTCCATCGTAATTTTAGTTACCGTATTACATTTCTCATATACTTAACACTCTATGGTGTAGTGTTTGAGGACTAAAGATTACAGTACTTTTTTTTTTTTTAAATGAGCAATTATTGCAATTGATGTTTTTGTGTCTGTTTTGCAGGTAAGAAAACAGATGGAAAGTGTACACCTGAGGCCACTCAGCATTAAAAACCAGCCATTGTCTAGATTTTGGAAATTACACATGTACAATAAACATGATCATGAAAGAGACTTTTTGGAGAACAAAGGTAAGCAAATCCAACCTGTTATTTCACCGAGGTCTTAAAAAAACCCCAAACAAATGAACAAAACAAAACTTGTAGCATCATTTTTAAGAAGAGCTTTGAATCTAAGGACACTAGGATTAATTTGAGTTTAGCCTGCCAAAATCTACCTGCAGCAACTGGAGTATTTTCACAGTGCCCCATCGTAAAAGAATAAGCAGCACTCAGCTCTAAAGATAATTATTTACTGAGCCTTCTGGACAGACACAGGACACTGTTGTACTATTTCACTTCCTTCCTTATAGATGAAGTAATGCCTGTTATTTTCAAAACATCTTTGTCACAGACAGACCGATACTGCCGATTGTGTTAACAGCGTGAACTCGCTATATTTTACCACAGATACTCTGCCTGTCTGTGGCGGATGAAGCAGTTCTGTTTCATTTGATATATAATTTGTAAAATGCTTGAAAAGAAAAGGTCTAAGTAAGTATCGGGTATCAGAGTTAGTTTTTGCAACTCTTAAAATTTTACGCTCAGCCTGCAACAGGGGAAAAACCACATCAAATAATGCACTATTATGGCTTTCAATACAGTGAATTGTAATAGCGACAAAAGTAAAGAATCCTAGTTGATTTCCAGCTTTTATCGAGGCACAGAGTAAGCCTCTGCAATGTTTTCATAGAATCATAGAATCATTAAGGTTGGAAAAGACCTCCGAGATCATCTAGTCCAACTGTCAACCCAAAACACCATGCCTACTAAACCATGTCCTGGAGTGTTACATCCACATGTTTTTTTGAACACCTCCAGGGATGGTGTCTCCACCTCCTCCCTGGGAGGCCTGTGGTCCATGTGGTCAGAACAATTTAGATGGACCATCAAGAAGAAAAACTCCAGAACAAGAGCTATTTTACAAGGCCTGTTAATTAAGTTAGAGTTATGTGAATAATTTATTTTCTTGGTTCTGCCCCTTCCCTAAAATGAATAGCTTTAAAGTTACAACATTTCATTTAGTGAACTTGTTTAATTTGTTGGGGGGAGACAAAAAGTCAGTGGTGTTCTTGAAAATACTGAAATTCAGCGTTGAAATTGTTCGTGGCTGAACTTATGACCGTTTAGACTGAAACTATTTGCTGAATTTATCCAAGTTGCCCAATAGTTTACAGAATATTCCACAGTCTTTGAGGAGAATATATAATTTTTTTTAAAAATCACCTCTTTTGCATAGAATAAAGTCATGAAAATATGAAAAGGAATCCAGTCAATGATGTGGAGAAGTGTATTTCTAGCTTGTATTCCTCTAATGGTATTCCACTGAAATCCAGCTGTTATCAGAAGTGGAGGGAACCACTCATCAGTGGTGGGAAGATGTTCTCTGTATAATTGAAAATTGTTTTGTTTTGTTTTGTTTTTCTTGGGATGACCAGTCCTTTGAGCCTCAGGCTGTGTCGCAGCTCAAAACCTCATTTCTCCTCTATGAGAAGAAACCCGGCCTGTGTCTTCAATCAGGGCCAGCACATCCAACAGTGGCCACCCCTACCCCGCATAGAGAAAAGGTAAGGGAGAGGAAATCCCACACAGGATAGATTTTTTTCCATTTCAAAGGGACACGATTTCCAGGAGATGCTGAGTTTTTGACCAGTAGGACCTTTGGAGCCATCTCTACTTACAAGCCCACATTACTATGTTATCTACATAGTCTGCAGTCATAAGTGAGCCCTGTTCTCATCACATCTCTGAAAGTGGTCAACAGACACAGAAAAGCAAAGCAGCTTCAGTATGACAGTTAGTTTCTGTGCTGAGTACCCAGGAACATATGACAAATCTCTCAGGCAGATCCTATTCTTATTTCTTATAACTCTTATAAAATAAAAATTCTTTCACTTACCATGTCGCTCTCAGATATACTAGAAATACTTGCAATGTCCAGGCTCATTGCAATTTGAACAGGCTCTCCTGCGGAGGGAAATAAAAGCGTAAGTGGAGAGAAAGGAAGAGTGAAAGGCGCAATAAAACCGCTCAGGATGCTGTGCAGCGTGGACACTGCTCACAGCATCCCATGCACGCAACGCGGTCTCTAAAACCACAGAAGCCCAAAGAGTTAGACACAGTTTCAGAGCGCTGGACTCACAAATGACACCATGATCCAAAATAAAGTTTTCACTGTTAGGGAGCTGGAGTTTTGTATTTGGTGACGGCAGCAGAGAGCAAACACCCATCAGTGCTAGCTATGAAGATCAGCATTTCGCAAAGCAGCATTTCAGTGGCATTTGCCAACGGGCAGGCAGCCAGGGACACTTTCTGCCTTGTTAGCCAGTCCACAGCACCCACACAGTGGCAAGGACAGTGAATGTACCAAGGAGTTCTCGCATACAGCTCTCGGGGGACTCTCCACAAGCGGGTAGGAATTGACATCCCTGTTTCTCAGAGAGGGAAAACAAAGAGGCAGAGGAATTCAGCGATTCCCGAGTCCATGCACTGGGTTAGCTTGGAGAAGAGGAGGCTGAGGGGAGACCTTATCGCTCTCTACAGCTTCCTGAGAGGAGGGGGTGGGGAGGAGGGGGTTGGTCTCTTTGCCCAAGTAACCAGCGATAGGACAAGGGGTAATGGCCTGAAGTTGTGCCAGGGGAGGTTTAGATTAGATATCAGGAAAAGTTTCTTTACTGAAAGAGTGGTGAGGCATTGGAACAGGCTGCCCAGGGGGGGGGTGGAGTCCCCATCCCTGGAGGTGTTCAAAAAACGTGCAGACGTGGCACTTCGGGACCTGGTTTAGTGGGTCACAAACCAGAACTGCAACCTCCTTTGCCTCTTTTTATTTATTAAATTCCTGTGCTATTTACAAGCAAATTCTCAGCATTCCAGGCCTGAACCTTGGCAGTCCCAGGTTTTCCAACACTAACTCTTAAAATCCGCCACGAGAGGGCAGCTGCTCCCCAGGAACTGCCAGCGCCGGGGGCCGGAGCGGGCGGGACGGGGCCGCTCTTGCTCCAGCAGGAAGGCGCAAACCTTCCCGTGGGCTCTGCCTGCTTTCTCCACCCCCCCCGTACGAATCTGGGGCTCCGAGTCGGGCCGGGCGCTTCCCAAGGCCGCCCGCTCTGCCCGGCTGACGCCGCAGCAACGTCTCTCCTCGTGGGACGCGCTGAAACTCCTTTTGTCATCGTCACATCTAGGAAAGTCCAAGGAACACAGTTTCTAAATCTCCTTCCAGGTGTTTGTGGGGTTTTGTTTGTTTGTTTGTTTGTTTCGTTGTTGTTGTTCATTTAAACCGTTCCAAAAAAAAAAAAATTCATTTGCAAAAGATGCATATTTTTGAAAGTTGTTGTCATTCACGTTCTCCATCTTGTTTTTCGACACTTGAAGCCCACTCAAGTTAATGACCAGGGGGTAGATCAGTGAGAACTCGGGGCCTCTGGAGGAGGTCAAACCAGAGTCCTGACCATTTTTGTTTAACATTTGTGGCTCTGGTATGCGTAGGCTGGTGTAGATGCAGTTAGTCTCCGTTATGTAATTCAGAAGCATCTGTTCACTGATGTGACAGGATCTAGAGAAGCTTTTCTATTCCTGCCAGAGATCAGACATTCTAGGCATAACAAGCTGGTAAATTCTGTATTGTCCCAGAAATTTATCACCACGGTCATAAACAGGAAGAAGCTCAAAGCTGCCCGTAGCAGGAGGCCATTCCGCAGGAGCTACAATGGGTCCTGATGAAAGCTGATGGGGAATTTTTCTGTTGAGCATAGTTTCATTAATGGGCTCTGGCAGAAAAGCAAAACTGATAAAAATAAGCATTTTCATAGCTGTTTTTTAAACTTGCATCGATATTTTTCAGGTGCCGAATGTCGTTCTGAGAAACCCTTTCCCCTGAGTGGTTACGGCACTCACCTGGAAGGTGGGAG
>VZTL01044493.1:6447-20022 GCA_013400535.1 Scopus umbretta | reverse complement strand
AAAACCCCAAGAACCCTGATATTCTGGCTGTAAATGGTAGAAAACGGTCAGCCTGTGAGTCTGTGGGAAGGCATGAAAACGCTGCAGTCAGGCCATGTGCCTAGGAGTTGAGTTGCTTTTGAGAATAATTCCTGTAAAGCAATTACCACATTTCCTGCAGAGTAAAATTTAGCTGGATTAGGCACCAGGGATGCTTAACGCATGGTAAATGGAAACTGCAATTCTGTTTGCTTGAAGAAAAGATTAAATGGGTTTTAATTAATGTTTTCAGGATATAGAAGAAGTTTTTTGAACTGTCATGAAGAGTCTGGGCTTTGGGGATATGCAAAATGGGAATTGTAAGCCATAGGCCAAAAGAAAAGTCAATTGCGGAAAACCTTGTTTTTTTTAAAGACTGGTGAATGCATGGGGCATTGCCAAGGGCTTCAGGAGAAGGAACTAGTTCAGCTGCTTTGAGAAACCTGTTGGACACAGATTAATGTAAGTTCTAGGAAGGTCTTATGGTGAATGGTAATAATGGTACTTCTGTGTCTTTGTTGTGCTTCTCATTTTTACCCTAGATGAACTGATACGCTGTCATTGCTGCTAGGTCCTTCTCTCAAGAAGAGTGGGGAAACAGGTTACAAAATCTGGAGGTTAGCTTTTTCAAGCTGTTGCTCATTTTTCTTGGAAGACTTTTTGCTAGTAGTTCTCTTCATCAGCTGGTTCCTGCTGCCATGCAACCCCACAGAATAACCACAGCCCCACACCCTTTACGGTTTTGCAAGTTAGGACTAACACCTTAAGTCAGTCAACACTCCCTATACCACTGAGAACAGTCAAAGAGAAGGATAATCTGTTCCATGTGAGATTTGTTACCCAAGAAAAAAAGCCACTAGTTAGATGCATAAATGTAAATAACTTTTATCCCAATTCAGTTTAGCCAAGATATGACTCTGGAGTAATATCTACCTTCAGAAGGATTTTTTTTTTTCCTTTGCGCAGATTACAAAAAGCTACCAATGTGACTTGGCAATCAAAACCAAGAACTTCTATAAATGTCATTATTCTGATTGTCACTTGAAAAGTGAAAATACTTCAGGTTTGGATGGAGTTCTTGTCACCCAATCCACTTTATGTCATCTCCTAGCTGCTTATGGCGAGTAGACTGTGTAAAATGCAGTATCCTTCCCAGCGAGTGAACCATGTCCTGACTGCCACTATAGTACTGACCTCAGGCTGCCTTTTTCTCACTGCCATTTAAAAGATTCACACACAAATGGAACCCTTGCAGAGCTAGTAGAACATCAGAAAAGCATACCAGTCCTCTGCTCTTTCCCTGACCAAGAAAGGAATTTAGCTTTCCAGGAAGTCAGACGCTACTTGTGTGGTAGTTATTTTGCAACGGTGGGTGTTGTTTTCCCACCACCTGATCTATAGCTTTATATCCATACTTATTTGCATGGCCAAGTGACTTTGCAGCACTAAAATATGAGAATGTTTAAGGCTATTTTACCAATAATCAAGGATAAGTTTTCCCAGCATGCATTAAACTTACTCAGTAATGGCATCCCGTCTTTTCACTGTTTGTACCTTTTACTGTCTGTCTGAATTTAGTTGATGTATTTCATGTACTCTAGTGGTTTGGGAAGAAAAATATAGAGGAATAGCATCTGCACATGGCATCTGCAGTTTGGCTTCCAAGGTTTTGGTGGTGGGCACATCCCCGCTGCCACTTCGTAAGCTAGCTTCCTTGAAAGGCAAGCGTTTCTCTGCATAACACTATCAAACAGAATTACCCTACCTTACACCGGTGTTACTGGAAGCTAAATTTAACCCATTTATTTCTTTCCTAAAGCTGCTGTAGATTAAGCAATGGTGCCAATACATTTTGCCTTTCAAATATTCAGGTATTTGTAGTTTTGAGTCCTTTAAAAAGTTCAGTGAAACATCAGCTGCGAGGTACAAATATGGTGTGTGTCTGCTTTCACTCACCTCTTCCACTGGCACTAACGAAGCATAGATTTTCACTCAGATTATCACCTCTGGCTGACTACCAAGTAACTTTCTCAAAAGACAGAAGATGCCAATGATCTCAGTGTCAAAAAGAAGAAAATAGCATCTGCCTTTCAAATATCATGCTTCCCAAAGTAATCCTGGGTAAAGCAGCTACAGATCTTATGGTCACTTCATAACATTTTTAGTACTGTGGTTATGAGTTAAGGAATAGTTTCTAAAGTTTAGAGGTGGAACCACCAGCTTGAATAATAAAAAAGGACCACACAACCAAAAGCCAGGATGGCTTTATGGCATACTTACAGCAGCGTGCACCGCTGTCAGCCAAGAGCTCCTCAGATGCCAAGGTCTGACACAGGGCCCTTTTCTAGTCTACACTTGCATTTTGATAATTCAAACTAAAGTGCCATTAGAGGGCAAATGTAATATTAGTCACTAAGGGATTCAAAAGTTGCTAATTCAGTAACTGAACTGAAGAACTAAACTGTAAGTAAACTGGCATCAGTTTATATTCTTTATTTAGCTTTTCAAATAACACAAATTACTAGAGTTTCTCCTTTCTCTGAGAAAATGCATCCTCCAAAATTGATCCTGTTTCCAAGTGGTCCAGAGACAGGGCCTTCTTTAAAACTTCAGGTTACTCTTACCTCTAAGTGCAGGATACTAACAGCTGCTTCATTCAGTTCATACCTGATACTGGTACAGTAGTAAGCAAATGTCCTACACAAAGGCTCTATTGAAAGTCTTTGGTTTCAAAAATCTGTCTGTGGTTCATCAATATACTATTTTTGGTCAGATCAAAAACAGAGTCACACAAAAGCACTGATCTAATACAGATTCACCCAGAAATCTATGACTACCAGGGTTTTTAATCCAGAGCAGGTATCAACCATCCATGACACCTCCTTTCTCACGGATCAGCTACCTTTTGTTCTACTGCAGATGATATGAAGCCCAAAAGGCAGCCAGTGTAAACCCTGCATCGTGCTTTCTTCCTAATTTTTGTCCAGGCCTAATATGGGTCACATCTGTTAGAAGCATGCATGCACAGATCCAGTATTGGTGCTGATGATACCAGGGTCCAGATGGATTGGTTTAAAAAATATTTGTAAGTACCATTATGTCTGGCTAGTAAAACTCAGTTTAATATTTATTTCTTAGAACTTCATTTTTATAATATTATGAGTTGTGCAGATACTTTTCTATCTGTCAGCTGGGTATGAAATACTAGAAGCTGATTGTTAGAGCATCCACTTTTCTTCCTCCTCCTGTCCCTCACCCTTGGTTGTCTTTTTAATGTAGGTAGTTGGCTTGAATCTTCAAGGATCCTCAAGTAAATTTTGATCTGTTAAAATCAAACCTGAATGTTAGCTCATTTTTAGTTTGTTGAGTGCTGTGCCAAAATGTTTAAGGCCCTTCACGAAGTATGAAGCTGATGGGGTCTTAAAGAAATGTTTAAGTGGGAATCTTAATGAGCAGGCAGAGGTTATGATATTGCTGAATGCTTCAAATAGAGTGAAGTGATTCAGCACAGATGTAGGAACATTTTAATGAAAATCAATCGGAAATGCCAAAAAAATTAATAGAAAAATGCTAATGTGGCAAGATAATATTTTAAAATTACTCATTATACAATATTGAATAAAAATATTTGAAAATGCTGAATTGTAAATAACATTGGATCGGAAAATTTTCAGTTAACACAGAAGAATGTGTTAGCCTACAACCTGAGAGGTAACTGTTTCCACAGGAATGTTTGGAATCAACTGAATGTTCATTTGTCACTACCAAGCTTTTTCAATGGATTACTCCATACTTGGGTTTGCATTAAGTATACAATGTGTTTTCAATTATTCAACTACAGTCCAGTTTCTAACACAGAGCATATGCCCTGGCAAGATGTTTTTGTCTTTCTCAGGCACGTGTTAGTTGTGAGATCTGGTCTCTGATTAATTTTCCACAAAAAATGCTCCTGTCAAGAAGGTTTCTGAAATGCTGTTACTGTGACTGGAGAGTTTTACGCAAATCCCTGTAAATGAAAGTTTATGACTGTTTTTTTTTAATAAGGTTTAAAAACATGATGATTTTTCTTAAACATTCCAGGGTTTTTTGCTTTACTTTTCCGTTTGCCCTAATACATTCAGTTTGATTTTTGGAATCCACCACTGCTCCTCAATGAACTGAGGGGATGCTGGAAGACACTGACTCAACAAACTGGCTTTGGACTGTATTCATCCTCTCACATAAGAAGGAGAGAGAGTTGCAACCTCAGTCCAATCCTAGTGGCTGGTCTCTATAATAAACCAACCAAATCTGGGATTTAAGGAGTCAAGCGATCTTTAAGAAAGCCTATGGGGAAAACAGCGCTTGATGGCTAATGTATTGATGGAACAAGATGTTTGCCACTCTGATTGCACTTCCTCTTCACTGTATGCTACTAATTGTTTTAAGGACCAAAATTATATTCTTAAGTAAGCTTCTTTTTTTTTTTCCCTCTTTTGCCTCTGCACATACCTGCCCTAGCTTAATCTCAGTCTCAGCATGTTGGAAGTTTGCCCTCTGTTTTGGATGGAGGAGTGGAAGAGGATTCAGTTAACCTGTCATTAACTTTCCCCCTCATTCCTCTTGAAGTCCCTATTGCCTTTACCATTTCACTGGCTTCAGTTCTTCTTGTCATCTTGACTATTGTTTTGCTTTCCATACGTACCTACTTCCATTCATGCAGAGGGGTTTTTTCCATCTTTTATATCCACTTTCTTTTTTTAGCTTTTTTTACCATAAATTTTCTTTACTTAACTACTTTCTTCTGAGGAATGGCTAGTGCCTAGGAAACTTGCTACTTAATAGCCAGCTTTTGTCCCTGCTCTGGAAGGTGTTGTAGGCTAGATCCAACGTGCTGGGTAATACAACAGTACATTCACAGTCACTGCTTCTTAGTCATTCTTTCTCTTTCAGACCAGAGCAACTTAGTCAGAAAGACAATCCTTTTGAATTGAAAAGGGAACTCAATCCGGGGGACTTGATCAGGGGCTGTATAGTAAATGCTTCACTGCTGGTGCAAGGCACAGCTACCCATCTTTCTAATCAGCATCTTCAGTCCTGTAAACAGTGTGGCATTGGCTGGGAGCTCAGGAGTGTCTCTGTGGAAGGAGAATAGGTCTGAGTTACATCTGGGCTCTGATTACGTCTTCTGTCCTTTCTGGAATAAGAGAATCAAAGTGATTAGTGTTTAGCCTTTTGAAACCGTACCTCCACACCCCTTATCTTGATGAGCAAGAGTACAGGATAATTCTTTGTCTCACAGACTTCTGCCTGGTGCTGAGGCCCACTGTTGGCCACGACTGGTTGCAGTGGTAGTGCTCATTCTCAGAGTTCGTCACGACAGTCCCTCATTCCTGCCAGTGACGTCTGGGCATCGCCTTAGTGCCAATATCACTAGGACAAATCTTTGGCTGCTGCCGAGAGACATCTCAGTTTTGACATATAATACACAAGTTCTCATATGTAATACATCAGTCCAGCAGCCATAGAGATGCCTCTTTATGTGTTTAGCCCCTTCCAGAAAGTAGGTTGTACCAGTGTTATCGGCCTCAAAGGCAGCTCTATCAATGGCTTATTGCAATATATTTAAACTTTGAGATTTCTAGAGGTGCTAGCAGACAAAGAAAATAAGAAGCCATCATAAAGCCTTAGTTATTTTGCACTGTTCTACTGAAGTACTTGAGGCTGAACTCTATTGAAATTATGCAGGTAAAAGCTAGGAAAAAAATTCCCCCCACCAAAGGCAGGGGTCTCAGACTGGAATATTGTCTTTCTGCTATGACATTATTTCTATGGCATAAACTACTACTAGGCTCTTGAAAGGAATATGAGCTGTCTAGTGAGCTTGGAAGTAACACTTTAAAAAAAAAAAAAAATCTCACTTAAATGCCAGTGTAGTGCTACTGAAGCTAGTACATTCCTGCATGTGTACAGATAGTAATGCCAATGTGTGAACTGCCATTTTATTTGTACTTTTTAAAGCGCAAATAGTTTTTACTTTTTAAAGTGTTACAGACATGGTACAGTTGTGTATTATGACAATAGGAGCTTCCACATTCCTGCCATCTTTCATGAGCAGTCGCGTGATGTACTCTGCGCACCTATTGCTTTTTCTTCAAGTTCACTGTTTCGTACTTTTCTCAACTGGGGCCTTACACTGTGATTATTTTTTTCTTTTTGTTTGATAATAAAGGGGGGATTGCAAGCATCTGGGAATAAGTTTTTTAAAAGTACTTCCTCTCGTGTTTCCTATTCCATACAGTGGTACTTGTTCCATCCAGTGGAAATTTGTGGGAGAGCCTCAGGAGAGAGTTATTTCATTTTTAAAAGGACTGAAAGGCTCTGATCCCCTGACTTCAAAGGCGTTTGGGGCTACAACATTGAAAGGGAAAATTCTGACAACACCTGATCCAATATCATTTTTGTTTTGACTGGCTTTTACTTTGTTCCACTGAAATGTATTCCCCTTAAAATTTGTGGTCAGACTGAAGCACCAGCAGGGCAGTTATCACCTTTCATTGTATGTTTGTAAAGCTTCTAGCACTGCAAGACTGAGCTCAGCCGCAGGCCTTAGGTGGTAAGACAGTATGATGATGAAGTTAATGTAATTTCTTTTCGAGCAGTAGCTGTTAACTGTTGGTGTGTCTAGATGCAGGTATCCTCCCGCATGGATTGTAAGCCAGGTTAGCTTGTGCAGTCATCACTTCCCCCCAGGAGCACTTACACAAATAGACCAGTGGTTCTCCAGGACGAGGAAATGCACCATGCACCATGCTCTGCTGCCGGGTTGCTGGGGAGCTGCCAACCATGAACTAGTATGGACATTGTACTAACAAAAGTCTGTTTACTTCTTGTACAGGGGTCAGCTGGCTTACCTGGAGAAACTGGGCCATCTGGAAGCCTTGGCGAAAAGGTATAATAACGTATCTGACTACTCAGCAGCAAAAGTCAGCTTTGAAAACCATTGGGGTGATAAAATATTGGTGAGAGATTCTTTACTGACCGCTGACAAAGCTAGTATTCGTGTAGCTATTTCAGAGTTAGAGGGATGTAATAAATAGTAACCCAAGTACTGCTATTTGAGGTATGCATCTGGTATCCTTGATTTTATTTGGCAATGAATTTAGAGCTGATAAATTTGATACCTTGTTCGTATTACAGCATTTACTTTATTATTCGCTGCTATTGATTCACAGAAACTGGCATAAATTATACTTGTTTTATACAGCAGTCACTGGTTTTGCACTGCTACATAATGAAGACAAGAGCAGAAAGGTAAAATTTGCCTGTATGCATTAACTGAGTAAAGAAGACAACATTGTTAGTTTTGTCTGCTGTGCAGTAACAGTTGTGTTTATGAAAGCAAAGTTTGGCAGACTTAATGGGACTAGAACAGTATAAGTAGCTTAAGCATATTTGACATGGTTTTATTTAGGCGAAGTATTTTAAAACTGAAAAACAGGAAGCTATTACTGGACGGCACGTCAGCTTCAATTATAATAAAAATGTAATTGTTTGTCAGAATGATCCAGCACCATTTCTTCCCTGCAGGGCTGAATTATTTCACCTAGACGGGTGGCTGCTATTTAGATATTTTATTGAGAAAGTCTTAATAACGTATTAGAACTTCCATGAAAATCTGATTATAATTTATATAATCTATGAAAGGAAATACATCAGTGGAAAGCGCTGCTTGTTAAAACTAAAATTGAGACATCTCGTATGGTTTTAATCATAATACCATCTTAGAATTCAGTGTCAAAGGATTCTTGTTCTTTATAATTATACTTGGCCCAACAGAGATTACCTTGGGATGCTGCTCCTAGTTCAGCTAGGAGGGAGAAGGCAGTAAAAGACTAATTAATCTACCAGCAAATGGAAGCAAGCTTCTTCATGGTGCAATAATTGTTATCATTGCTATGGTTTCTGTAGAATTTATTATCTTACTTTTTAATGAATTAAACAGTGCAATGTAAACATGCTATGTGGATTTAAATGACAAACATAGTCCTAGCATAATTATTTTTTAAAAAGTGTCTTTAACAGTGTGCAACATAAAATATAGCATTATCGCTATGTCATGTGTACTATCTGCAATAAGAGTGTAATATTTGTATGGGGATAATCCACAGCCAAGCCTGGTGTTTGGGCTGGATGCTATACGAATAAAAGGTAAGAAAGTATGTAAGACAAGAAAGAGACCCTTCCTACTTTCCCTACTCCAGTTGCTTCTGCATCAGCTGAAGGGCTGGTCTTGCTTTTAGATCTGTGCTTTCCTTACACACACTGAAGAAATGAGGGAGAGGGGAACAACAATTTCTTTTTTGCTTGTTTGTCGTGGTGAATTTTATGGATTAAAGAAGAGCATAATTATAAATGTGATGAACCCACCAGAGAGAAAAGGGATCTGCTAGCTGCAGTTCACAAAGACTGATGTACCAAATCTCTTCTTCAGTCTTCTAGGAAAAGGGAAGACAGAGAAATTCAGTTTTATCATTTTTTCAATATATGAGTGGGCTTGTAGGAGGAAGGAGTGCAGAAATTCAACAAAAGTGAAAAAAGACCTCTGCATTGTTTCTGAAGGACAATCCCTGAAGCAATGGTGTTAGGCACTACAAAAAGTTGCTCCCTTTAGCAACCAATTCTCTTGTAGATTATGGACTACAACCCTCATGAAAAACCCTTGGGATTGCTGTGGTATTGCTATTGCAGGTTAGCCTCGTTGACCAGGTATACCTGGCTCAGTGGACATGGAATGAGTCAGGGAAAGAGCACTCACTGTTGTTTTCTCTTTAATTTTTTGTTAAAGGGAGAGCGAGGCAGTCCAGGACCAGTAGGTCCTCCTGGAGAGAAAGGTGTCATGGTAAGTCACAAATAACATAGAATCCATAATTATGTTACTTACAAAGGCACTTTACTTTCCAAAACAGTAATAAATTCTCACTCTTCTGACTGTGTAAGCTTTATGGAAAAGAGCAGTATTTATGATGCACTGTTCTTGGGAAGCTTCGTTTAGCAGCTTTATCCCCTCTGTGGAAATAATGTTGCAAAGTGATCCACTGAATGAAGCAGCAGAGCAACTGCATTTTTGAAGAACGTCTTTAATCAGACTTAAAAATTGAATGCAATGAGTTGAAAGGAGAGATGAATAAAGGAGGGAAAGTAAATGAACGGTCTCCTGTGCAGACTGGCTTAACAGAGGTTATTCTAGTAGACAGACTGGTAACCAGCATCACCTATAAAGCTACGGCACAGCAGCACCCAGACAGCCCCTGGGTGCCACTCTGGTGGGAGGACCGGCTGCCTGGCAACACCACCTGTCCGAAATCCGGATGCAACGTTTCATGCAGCATTAGGCAGCCTAGAGGCCACTGTCATGTTTAGTAGGTTCTTGGGGCACAGAAGGAAAAAGTTATACGCATGTGCCCATTGTCACATTCGTGTTGAAGTTCCAGAGGAGCGGGGCTCAGGATTTGGTGGTGTGTTTGCTAGTGAGCACTGTGATGGCTCCAGAATGTATAGAGAATGCATTGTGTCCACTTTCCGTTCCCACTGTCACAGCCTTGACATGAGGATTTTGAAATTCATTTAGAACTCAGCAGCTTTTGTTTCAGTAAATCCCTGTCAGCTAGTGCCTGTGTTTGGGGAAGACTTCTTAGGTTGCTTTAATGATTATTGTGATATAGCCAAAAAAAAACAAAACCTGTTTTCTAAACAAAATTTTGGGAATATATTTTGCAAGACTAAACATTTTATTAACTTACCTCCAATTTTTCAGGTAAATAACTGGATTTATTACTGTTGTTATAATAAGAATATTGATAAAACTGTTCTGCCTTTTCTATATTTGTTTCAATTCTAGGGCTACCCAGGACCTCCAGGAGGCCCTGGACCTGTGGGGCCAGAAGGACTACCTGTAGGTATAGAGTGGTGCTTTGGTTTGACATAAAATGTACCATTTTCAAATTGTCTTTTTGCTCTGCTGAAGCTAAGAATGGTTTCTAATTTGTACTGCAGTCTACAAAACTGTCATGAAATTTTACCCATCCAGACACAAAGTCTGTTCACCTGCTCTTTACCAGGATGACCCATGAGACACAGGAAAACTAATTTATATCATTTACTCATCCATTTAAAAATCACTCTATTAAGACAAGTAGGGGAATAGAATTTTTTGAGGATGGTTTATAATTGCACAACAATTTTGTTCTTAATTCATTGATGCCTAATGTAATTTAAATATATTCATTATGTGTTTAGTTTTATTGTTAATCAAAAATAAATTATATTCTAATTTGCTGTGTATAATTGTGTTATAATTTGGCTACTATGAGTCTTACGTACAGACAAAAACTTTTATCACAAATTATTAGGGTTTTTTAACATAATGTTGCTGAAATACAAGTATCCTTTAGCAATTTGGGGATGTTGGACAGAAGTAACTTATCCAACAGTCACAACATGATTTCTTCTTCAGAATAAAGTTACACAGAGTGTCTTATTTAGATTTTTCTAGATAAATTGTACTAACACAATTAATTGAATTTGACCCATGAGTGAAAGTGATTGATTTGTATTGGTTACATTGACTATTGCTCAGTGTGCATGAGCCTCGTAATTTTAAGAAATCCGTATATAGAAGACAATGAATAACAAGTTTATTTGACATATTAGGGACCTTCAGGGACAAGAGGACTACCAGGGCCACAGGGACCTAAAGGAAGAAGAGTAAGTAATATTGCTGTTTCATGTTACTTAAAGCAGAGCGTAGTGTGTTGCCGATATGAATCTGGCATGTAACCCATGTACAGTTGCTTCCTTTAAACCCTGTCCTCCAAACTCAAGCCCTTTGTACTGAAATCAGACAGGCAATACTTGTATTTCCATGTGGGAAATTATATGGATCTCCGTTTCTCCTCACATTACAGTTAAATGGGGTTTTGCCATTGATTTCAGCTGAGAGCAGGAGCAGAACCACAATGACCACTGGCTTTATTTTCTGTATACATAAATATGCAAATGTTGGCATTTATAACTACCATTGGACTGCTTCAATGTTTTAAGGACTATTTTCTTTATCTTCGTGTCATTTATGTCTTTGGAACGACAATCAAAATCGCCCAAATGTATTTCTGAGGGAGGAAGAAGCAGAGTCAGAAGACAGTGTACGCTAGACTCTCAAGCCTCTGATTAGATTGTCATTTCCATTTCATGCATTTTTATCAAGGAAACGGGAACCGTTTTTTCACTGCGTACAAAACACTACTCCAAAGCCCACCTAAGCGAAGAGGGATTCTGTCCACATCGATTTATGTGAGCGTTTGACCACAGTGCGTAAAATCAGTATCAGTGAAAGCACGGCAGTTTGTTACCTGGGGATGGTCGGCTACAGGGTTTTCATGAACGCTTTCCCTCAGAAACCCCACCAGTCACTTCCACTTCCTGGCTGGAGGTTTCTTGGTCATGTTTTTGCAGTCAGAGCTCAAGATGCCCGCAGGAAGCGCTTCCAGTTCACAGTATAGATGGGTTTGGTTGCAACATGAGCAAGTGTATTCTCACGGGATTTATGGAGCTTGTCAAGAATAGCAGTGAAGATGCACCCTTCTAACATCAGCCACGCGTAACAGTTTGGCAGCATAGCCAGGCTTCCTATGAGACACATACAACTCGTGCCAGTGGCTCGTACCACTAATTCCTGATAAAGTCCCTGAATCCTTGTCAGTGAGATAATTTTGTTGGTTTCTTTCTGTCATAGGAAGCAGAATCTTTTGTTGCTACAGCAAAATACAATTACAGCCTTCCTTTATCCTCCTTTGTTATTGCGATATGTATGTTTTCTAAAAAAATACAAGGTAAAATTTTAAAAGTTGTAAGATCTGGAGATTTTGCTCCAGTTAAAGATAGGTACTTGAGAAGCACGCATTACACTTTAAATAAGGTTTAGATTAGAAAATATTGTGATTAGCAAACTTTATAATACCAAATTTATTAACTATATATTCTTCTACATTACTTTTCCATGATTGCTAAACCATTCAATAAGAGAGTGGGTAAAGAGTTGTATTTTCAGTGTATTCAAAAGAATGTATCTGAATATATTCTATATTTGATTATTAATATAGTATATTTGAAACCATATTTTGAATATTCATGGTATTTGAAATATGCAATATTTTGAAATATACACTATTTTGAATATTCTGTATATTCAAAATATGCAATGCTTAGCAGCTTTGCAGTACACTACAGGATTATCCATAAGAGAAACTTCACATGTTTCAAATGAGTCTTCCTCCTTTAGTATAGTTTCCTCCTCCTTCAGAAGAAACCCATTTTAATTTACCTCTTTGTTCATGGTGCAGTTTGTAGGAACAATTTGTGAGACGTAGCGTATGAAACGTATATCGTCTGTGAACAGTCTGCAATAGTGGTTCTGGGTTACCCTGTATTAGAGAGGTTTCCCGCTGGCAATGCCAAGTGGGTTGTTTTGTTTGGGTTTTTTGTTTGTTTATTTTGTTTCAGACATAGAGTATAATTTATCCCAGACTTCAATTTTCTTAAATGGATGAGGCAGATTTAGATTTAGAACTTCTTGTACTTGTCTGAAGTACCTATCAGTAGGAGATTTGTCTGAGTCTGGATATCAGGATTAAGGAATTTATCTCAGCAGCTCATGGAAAAGGATATACCCACCATCATCAGAGAGAATCTGTATGGTCCTCTGAAAATAGTCTTCATTTTCCACCTATAATAGATGTGTTTTTTAAAAGCCTATTTAAAAGGATATATTAGTAAAAATGTCTTTCTGGGGAATTAATTTGCTAATTTAATAATAGGCATTTTAATTTAATAATGAATTATCTGTAAAAAAAAAACCCAAACAAACACAAAATCATATATGCTAAGAAATATTCAGTGTTACTTTGATAATTTTACATGTAAATGCTTCCCCCATCTCACACGTCACCTGCTTATTTTCTGAACTGAATATGTCACACATACATAATCTATCAGAGCCCAGAAAAATGAATTTATTGAGGCCTGTTTGTCAGGCAAAACTGAAATGCAGATATATTTGTTTATGCAACATATCTAAGGAAATTCAAAGAGAAACCTCAGTTCTTGCCCTTGCAGAGGGCAAGAATCCACCCCGCACTGACAAGCACAGTGAACTACCAAGAACCGGTGTAAGCAGGAGTGTCCAACCCCAGGCATCAGTGAGCAGAGAAGTAGCTCCTGAAGTGTTCAAGAGGTGCTTGTACAAATGTCTTCAGTGGAGAGGGGCTCTCGGGAGCCCGACGTAAGAACTAAGGCAGCCTTCTGACAGGAGTGTGAATGGAGGAGCAGAAGGAAAAACAGCCTTTTTAGTTCACAGGCAGGTTTGAAAATGTAAATCAAATCAGAAGTGCAAAGCAATTGTGAGGCTGAAAGGAAGCTTGGCACCACCTTTTCTTCAGTGGCTTGATTCAGTGAAACAAATGGGTGCCTTACCTCTCTGATTTCAGTAGGAGCGTGTCTGAAAGTGAAATACATCCTGAA